>PVKM010031179.1:0-16926 GCA_004027735.1 Carollia perspicillata | reverse complement strand
GGTGTTGGCCATGTTTTTTTCTTCATGGACCTAACCACCTGTGGGACCAGTGAGGCAGCGGCTCGTGGATCACACAGGTTACACGGCACTCCTCACTCCAGACACACAACCGACTTCCCTGTGCGTTTCTGTTGGCATCCGCCTGGGGCACGGCTATGGCTGCTGCCGAGATGGAGGAGGCCTGGAGGGACAGAGAGAGAGCTGGGATCTCCACCACCAGGGTAATGAGTTTGGGCCTGGTGTGCACTGTATCTGAAAACATCATTAAGTCAGCCGCATGGGATCTATTTGTCTTTTAATCTCAAGTTTGGAGGAAGATTGTGAAAGATGGATGGAATATTGAATTTGCTTTTTTCTCCTGGATCAGGAATATAAACACTTATTTTCCACATTTATTTGATTTAGGGGAGAATAATCTAGGTCTTTAGGACTGCCAGGTTTTTCCTTAACCAACGCAATATAGCCCTAAAACATAGGGCACATTTTTCTCCCCCTTTTTATTAGGGAAACTCGATCTAGGAGAGACATGGAAAGATGAGGAGACTAGATGGTTTGATTCCTGGAGTCCCTTCTGTGTAAGAGTCTGTAACCTTTGAAAAATATAGAAGTGTTTGGAGAAGAGTTGCCATCACTTTTAAACTATTATGAAATGATGATGTAGTAGAAAAAAATAAAGTCTGAGATTTTTCAACCCAAAGAAGAAAAGATTGGTGGTGACTTGGTCAACTTTTATGTGTCCAAAGGGATAAAGGTGTCACCAGAGGTTCCAAATGCAGTCC
The DNA here is from genome assembly GCA_004027735.1 of Carollia perspicillata. Classification (NCBI taxonomy): domain Eukaryota; kingdom Metazoa; phylum Chordata; class Mammalia; order Chiroptera; family Phyllostomidae; genus Carollia; species Carollia perspicillata. The sequence goes on along the minus strand of PVKM010031179.1, from coordinate 16,147 downwards.
CAGGTGCGGTAAAGCTCAGCAGAACACCTGCTTCTCAGGTCTTCCTCATATTCTCTTTCAGCCACTGTTGTTCTGTAAGCAGATTTAACCAGTTCCTTCTGCTAGTGACCCCTTGCCCCAAGTCTTTGCATAGTCAGAGATTATTGCCATTTAGGTCCACAAGTGTTACCTCCTCAGCAAAACTGTCTCAGGTCAGCCAGTCTGAGCAGCTTCCTGCACCCTGGCCTCCGTCACAGTCACATTGCCCCCTTTTGTGGTTTCCGTGGTGCTTATCACTGTTTCAAATTACTTTTGCATTTATTTATGTTCTTGTTTACCCTCTCCCTTCTCTTACAAAAAGGCAAATTCCATGGGAGCATGGACCTTTCTCTATTCCATTATCACCAAGTCTTTAGTTCTTCCAGACCAGCTGCTTATTAAGCATTTGTGAAAAGAATGAAGGAGCGCCCTGGCCAGTGGCTCAGTTGGTTGGAGCATTATTCCACACACCAAAAGGCTGTGTGCTTGATGCCTGGTCAGGGCACATACCTGGATTGCAGGTTTGATCCCTGGTCAGGGTATGGATAGGAGGCAACTGATCAATATCTCTCTCTTCCCTCTCCTCCCCCTCTCTCTCCCCCTTTATTTCTCTCTGAAATCAATAAACACATCCTGAGGTAGGGATTAACAAAACAAATGAAGGACCTAAATGGCAAAGGTAGATAGATGAATAGGTACAATAATTACAATTATGTTAATAGTAGTGGTGATGAGATAAATTTCTATTGTGCTTTATTGTTTCCATAGTTCATTTCATATAAAATACTATTTATGATGTGGGCCAATAATGATAAATACTAACATCAGTATCTCTTACTTTACAAATACAACCTGATGTATTAAATTGCCCTTTGCATGGGCCAGCACTCTGATTTGGAGGCAAGGAAACCTTGTCCCAAGTCTGTGAAGGATCACACATGTAGTTCACCTTGACGCTTCTCAGGGTGGCTTTCTTGGTTGTAACGTGGCTTGTGACTGTTCCTTGTAGTACGATGACTTGGAAACAGATGTGAACAAGCTGAGCTCCAAACCTGGACTTGACCGGCCCGCAGAGGAGCTGACCCAGTATGAGGCGATGTGTCTGGAGCTCTCCTGCCGCTTTGAGGTGGGCCGTATGCTGTGGTTCTGCTCCGGGGTGAGGCGTGATCGCATGATGGGCTCTTTGAAGAGCCTGGGGGATAGAAAGAGGTCTCCAGGTAGAAAGCCTGGCTCCCGACTCCCGACACCAAAGGCAGAAGGACAGGATGAAGGGACACATTGCTGCCCGTTGGTTGTGTGGGGGCTGGGGTGCCCTGCCCCTGCACACTGAAAAAGTAAGTGAAAATTCTCAATGATATAATTCCTGCCTTGTTGAAGTGGGTGCACTGTACCAGATGGCTTTCTGCAAGAGAGTGGCTAGCCTTGCTTTGTCAGTGGAGGCTAACTGAGAACCTTATACCTGACCCGGGGGGCTGGTCGCTGCTGCTACTGCTGTTGCTGCCACCAGTATTGTAGGTCTGCCTTTTGATCTTGGTTATCTGCCAATGACTCTCAATCAATCATAAATTTGGCCCTATGTGATGGTGCGAGCTAAGTCCCATGTTGAAGAGAGTTAGAGTCATTTACCTCACTCCAGAAAGCAGAAAGGGGTTGGCAGGTAAAAATTTTGGGAGGAAATTTCAGTTCAGTGTGAAGAACACTTTTCGTAAACAATCAGAATGATCCTCAAATAAAAGGCACCACCTTGGGGTGCTGTGAAGACCCGATAAAAGGCACCACCTTGGGGGTGTTGCAGCAGGCCTTCATATACTTGATAGGAGTATACTAGACCCACCAAAAGCCCCTCACAGATGTGAGTTTCTGTGGTTCTGCCACTTATTAGACTATCAAGGCTTAGTCTCTCCGTGGCAGACCTTGAAAAAGCCCCAGTTGATGGGGTCTATGCTGAGCCCTGAGCCCAGAGAGTGAGGAGGGGGATCACTTGTACTCTCTGTCTGGAAGCGAATACTGATGTATCCTTTTGTACTTTAAACCTGAAGGAACTGGAGCCTAAACCTGGAAATGATCTGAACTCTGAAGAGAATGAGTACGCCAACCACCACCACATTCCAACCACTGCCTCCCCTAAGCAGCATTGCTCAAATAAGGACCAAAGCTCCCAGGGGCAGGAAAGAGAAGACACAGTCCAGACTCCCCTTCTGAGCATGGTGAAGAGGCAGCGGTCCACTGTACATCTAGCCTCCAAAACAGAACCTGGAGGGAACCCATACCAAAAGGTCCAATCCATTGGGCTGGGAACCGATTCTTCCGGAAATGAAATCGTGGACATTCAGGCCCTTCTCAAAGAGGATGGTTGGGAGGTAGACATGATTTCCTGCCCGAGGATAAGTGCCTGCATTTCCAGTTCCACCAGGTCTGGAGAAACTGTGGAAGTAATAGATGAGCTTCTGCAGACACATCCCCAGCACATCCCCTTCCATGACCCCTGTGTTTATATGGCCAAAGCCCGAAGAACCAGGTCCGTGGTTGACTTCAAGATGATGGCATTTCCTGACCTATGGGGGCATCGTCCACCTCCATCTCCGGAGCCCATGTTGGAGCGCAAACGTGGAATCCAAAGGTGATGGTGCTGCTGATTCGAGAGCTGTGTTTTTCTCTTCTTTAATATTTTCATAGGAAATGCACAATAGTTCTGCTCTCTGTAGAAAAGTGAGCATGAGTTGGAAGTGTGTTAAAGCCATTTGGGAAACTTTGGCCAAACTTACAAGTTCACTGGTGTTCTAGGACATTTCAGAGCCAGGGCGGGGCAGTGGGAGGCATGTGTTTCCCAAAAGAGAGCCCCTTGGATGATGCTGTGCAACCCCTTACCCCATGTGCACGGCGAGCTGCTACAGAGGATAATCCAGTTTCTGCCAATACTGGCATCATTGCTCAGGAAGGTGCTGAGAAAAACCAAGTGTGGGCTGTCTGCGACCCCCTTTCGTGTTCATTGCAAACTGGCGTCTGGTCTTTTGTTAATGGGAGGCATGCACCTTCATCTCACAGTCCAACTGCATAGTGCTTGGAGTGGCTTGGAGAATAGTTTCCTGCATCACTGAGGATTGCATGAAAACAGCACATTCTCGGGGGGTAGGGGGAGAAACCTTGGGTGATGGATTATTCCCAGAGTTCAGGAGTGGGAGCTTTGCCTTTGGCTCAGCAAAGTGAGATTCAAATGAAAATTACTAAAGCCAAGGGGAAAAAATTATTTTCCCCCCAAAAAAAAAAAAACAAGTATGCATGCACTCAGTCAATGGGGCAAAGTGTGCTTACCAGAAAGTTTCATTAACTTATTTTCTGTTTCACTAGCAAATCGATGGCGGAGCCCAAGAGCTGCTCTCACTTGGGCTCCTGGCTGACATCTCTGGCCTCAGCCCCTGCATGTTCTCTGTCACGTTCAGGTTCCTGAGAGACACACCATCAGGGCCGACCCAGCAACAGCTTCCCCCTGGATAGAACATCTTCCCCCACATCCTGGCCTCACGTCCGCCTCCCCTTCCCCTTTCTCCTACCCCAGAGACCTGGATGGGAAATTCAAGGAGAAAATCAGAAAGATCCCTTAAGCTTCTTTTCTCCATCTTTCTTAAGTCTCCTGATATTGGTGTTTCTCAGAAAGATCTGCCTCAATCTCTGGAGCAGACAGAACCCAAGGAACATAAGTGACACAGGGTCCAAAGGCTCATTGGAGCCTCCCAGGCCTTAGGATGGTCAGTAAGCCCAGCATCCCCTCAAAATGGCCAGTGCTCAGGACCCTGTTATTCACATGGCCAGAAACCTCAGACGTCCCTTTACCCGGACACTCGTGACAAAACTCCCCTTCTAGTCAGAATACTCGCACTACAATCTAGCCTCGCCGCTTCCTGCATTCCTAAACCCAGTGTGGTTTTCTTACTGCGGAAGAAGAGAAGGAAGGCGGAGCAGTATTTCTTTGCTAGTTCAGCTCAAGCTTGCGGCATCATTAAGCTTTCCTATTTTTCTGATGACTCTCCAGGCCCCTTGCAGGTGGCCACAGGATGAGTGGGTTAAGGAGTGAGGGTCAGCCTTGAAAATGTTTCTGATTTTCCTTTTCAGGATCAAGATATTTGAGGATATCCGGAGGTTCATCCAGCCCAGTGATGTTTTAAACAAAGTCGTCTTCAGTTTAGACGAGCCTGGGTAGGTGGCCCTGAACACCAGTGGAAAGTGGGTGGGTGCAGTAGGGAGAATGCCGAGCTTGACAGTTTCCTGTTGGTAATCCATTCCTACTCCCAAAGTCAGCCCGGTGAACATTTGGGTTAAAAATCTATGGGAGAAAGCTTCTCTCTCAGAGATGTCCCACTGTACCCCAGAACGGCAACAGCGCCATGTTTGCATGGTTCCTCTCTCATTACAGGCAGGACACTGCTTCCAACTGCCTATGGTTCTCCTCCCAGTTCGAGTCAGGAAATCTTCGCAAGGCCATCCAAGTGCGTGAGTAAGTAAGGAAAGCTGCCCTGGGGCAGCTCAAGAGTGCGGCTGTGACCACCTCTTCCCTCTCTCCTTGCAGTGACCTCACACTGATGGGTAGCTCAACATCAGCCTTGATGGCAGTGTTTATGCCATGCAAAGTGGCAAATACCAAAAATGAAGGCTGAAAGTCAGGTAGGAAACATCATCGGCCAATGTGTCACCAGCTGATGTCATAGCAAGGTGGAGACCAGAAGTGACCAGTTAGGGATGCCCCTGTGTTCCAAAGAATGGGACCATATTGGGGTGTGACGCACTTTCCTGGGGATCTTTATACTTCCACTGATGCCAGGGTCCCCTGCTCCTGTGTCTTTCCATATCTGCAGCTCCCATAGCTGCAGTCTTGGGAGGCAGAAACCTTGGGCCCCCATGGAGAGGAGAGCCCTCCGTCCTCAGAGAGAGCACTCAGTGCTGTGTCTCTGCCAGAGCCCACCAGTGAGCTCTTGCTCCCAGAGAAGGGTTCCGCAGGCAAGGAGAGCCCGGAATTGCCTAAGCTCGGAGGAAGGAAATAAAGCAAAATCCTCTAGCGGCAGAGATGTTGCTTCTTTGTGCTGTAATTCTCTGTGTAGACTCCATGCATCATTTATGAAAGGCCAGATATATCTGTTGCCATCCAAAGCAACAGTCCAGAGCAGGTAATAGTGTGGTAGTCACGGACTTTGAGCAAGTCCTTACCTAACTGCATGGATTCATGTCCTCACCCATGGAAGGGGACAGTGAGAGCCACCACATCGTAGAGATAGGAGAGTCAGTGCACAGAGTCCTTAGAGTAGCCCTGGGTGCGCTGTGAGTGCTGAGTCAGCACTCACCCCTGCTCAGGGGCCACACACACTATGCTGGGCTCAGACCTGTTTGGTGTCCACCTAGGGAGTCACTCCTGAAGTTTGCATGTTTTGGAGAGGAGATGAATGGTGATATTTTGTGGGGTTTTTTTTTTTTTTACATGCATTATTTCCAGAAAGCCCAGCAAGAAGACAAGTACAGGTTGAGCCAGTTGGGCTAAAGACAGGCAAGACTATCCGGTTGAGGATCCTTCTCAGAGGCCTCCCCATCCGTGTCTGCCAGCTCAGCTTCTGCTTCTTCCTGTGGCTCCTGCCTTTAGTATTCCTTCCCTCCATCACTGTGTTCTGAGGATGCAGGAGAGGAGGCCTCCTTAGGAATCAGCTAGTGGGACAGTGATCCGTCCAGGATGTGGCCGAACTGCTGGCATTGCCCAGGTCTCCCCCACCATACACCTGCCTTTGGCCAGAGTGTAGGGTCCTAAATGAATCTGTTGCGGTCAGGATAATGGTCCAGTGACAGAAAACAAACCTCCTTACAAGCAAGGAATTTTTATGATTACTTTTCGGAGACAGCATGGCAGGCATAACAAACCATTTCAAGGACATAGGCTTTGCAGAGTCGTTCTTGTGAGTGCAGCCCGGTGAGCCACGCCGACCTCAGTGGTTGGAGTGGAGAGTGGGAATCTAATCAGCACAGTTAGCTCTGCGCCGCTCTGCCCAGTCTCATCCAAAGCTCTGCCCTTCCCCAAATCTCACTGCAGAATGGCCATTATCGGGACTCCAGAGGGGGACAGGATGAACAGGCCAGAGCCAAAGCATTACCCTTTCCAGAAGAGCAGTTCAAGCTCTGGCGGGGTGGCTCAGGCTGGTTGGAGCGACCAAAGGTTGTGGGTTCAGCTCCCAGTCAAGCACGTGTTTAGGTTGCAGGTTTGATCCTTGGTTGGGGCACATACGGGAGGCAATTCATGTTTCTCTCTCTCTTCCTCTCTCTCTTAAATCAATAAAAAACAAACAAACATATCCTCAGATGAGGATAAAAAAATTAAAAGAGCAGCTCAAGGAACATGCCTAGGGGATGTGACAGTAATATTTTTGAAAATGAAATGCCCTTATGATGTTTAAAGTCAGATCTGCATTGCTAATTCTGTCACTAAAGCTCAAAGCTCAAAAAATTAATTACCTCTGGGGACACGGTGGCTGGGAGGGGATACACTAGAGCCTCCTGGGGTCCTATATCTTGATCTGGGTGGTTGTCAGATGGGTGTATGCAGATGAATTTGTTTAAATTTATTGCATTATACACTCAAGATTTGTGCACTGTATGTCTTTCACGTACGTTGTACCAATTTAAAAGGGGGAAATGAATAAACAACCCCTGCGTGTTGCGAGCCTGGCTCATGTTTGTAGCTTTGCTGGGGATTTGCATACGCTATGTTAATTAATCTTTACAAACAGCACTGCAAGTTTAGATGCTATTTTCATTTTCCATATGAGGAGACTGAGGCTCAAAAGTAATGTCTAGCTTTAAATAGTAACAGCACATCCAGCCAAACGTGATCACATTTTCTCTGGGAAATCGCACACTTGCGTTTTTCCAGCTAGCTGGAAGCTTTATAACAGTTTGAAAATATATAAATGCTACAGTTGTGTAGCTGACTTTTCTAATACCAAGAACCGGCTCCCCTCTGGTCGGCTGCCTGTGCCCATATTGTGAGTCCTGGATGAGAAGTGTCACTTACCTGCGGTCTGAGACCCCGGGTCTTAGATCTGTTGGCAAGAACCTGAGCTGTGCAGGCTCTCGGGGCCAGCAGGTATCTTAAAGACACTTAACCCTCCAACCTTGCTTCTGCCCTTGCAGGTTTGAGTACGACTTGTTGGTCAATACTGATGTGAACAGCACCCAGTACCAGCAGTGGTTCAACTTCAAGGTGAGCGGTATGAGGGCTGCCATCCCTTACCGTTTCAACATCATCAACTGCGAGAAGCCCAACAGCCAGTTCAATTACGGTAGGAGCTCCTGGGGACAGAGGTTTTCTGGGTAATGCTGGGGGTGATGTCACTTTGTGAGTGTTCAGCTTATTACCAGAAGCCCTGCCAGCTTCCCAAAGGATTTGGAGCTGGGTTGACACAGTTTGGTGGTGAGGTGTGGCAAGATGGTGGCCAATACATGACGAATCGGAACTGTGGAAGGGGAAGCCGGAGATCCCCACTCTGCTGTGGGGTGTTACTGCCGCAAATTACACGTCAGACTTCCTGTCTCCCTTGCCCTGCCTGGAACTTTCTGAGCCTGGCGAGCCCTCTCCTTTGTTCCTTCTGTCTCCTAAATCCCACAGTAGCAAAAGCATTGACCTGTTTGTCACAGATGGGCAGACAGTGCAGCCCAACTCCGATTTCACTCAGGAAACTCTTGAGAAAGTTTAAATTCTCCTGAATACCCATGCCACTTGTAGAGGAGACATCCAAAGGAGTACTGACTAGTGGCCCAGATTTATTTTGAACATTTATGGGAATGGGAAATCCTGACTGTTATTGCTGGCTCATACACTAATTTATTGAGTGGCTTTGAGTAAGGAATAAATATTCTTATTTCTCCAGGTCTGCACACAGGATACTGTCTCTGTTTTATACTAAAAATAGACTCCTGCTGTTATAGAAACAGGAAATATGATCCTTGACTTTTGTATTCAGTTTGTATGACTGCTATAACAAATTGTCACAAGCTTTGCAGCTTAAATCCAGACAAATTTATTCTTACAGTTCTGGAGTTTCCCTGGGCTTAGTCAAGGCGTTAGAAAGGCCACGCTCCCTCTGGAGATGCAAGTGGGTTTTCTGTTTCCCTTTCCATCTTTTAGAGCTCCATTCCTGTGTTCCTTGGCTCATGGCCCCTTCCTTCAACTTCAAAGCCAGCAGCGTAGCATCATCAATTGTCTCTCTGGTCCAGTTGCATTGCATCTCATCTGTAGTTGAACCTTATTAAGTCCCCTCTTATAAAGACATTGATGATGGCCTTGGTCATGTGGTTGGTTAGAGTGTCATCACAACATGAGGTTGTGGGTTTGGTCCCTGATCAGGGCACAAACAAGGATCAACCAATGAACGTATAAATAAATGGGACGACAAATTGTTGTTTCCCTCTCTCCTGTCCTCTCTTTCTCTAAAATCAATAAAAAAAAGACAGTTGTGATTGCATTTAGAGCCCACCAGGATAAGCCCCCCATCTCAAGATCCTTTACGTCTGCAGAGTCTCTTTTGCCATGCAAGGCGGCATTCCCAGGTTCCCAAATTAAGACCTGGGTATCATTGAGGGCCGTGGTACAGCCTGCTGCAATTCTTTTGCCCCTTTCTCCTTCCCCAGTGTTTTAACCCTGTCTTTGTTTTGTGCAGGGATGCAGCCAACTATGTATTCTGTGAAGGAGGCTCTTCTCGGCAGACCCACCTGGAAACGGACGGGCTACGAAATCTGTTATTACAAGTGAGTTAGAACATCGTTAGTCTCTCCTGCTTTTCCATGTTGCTCATATAAACCTCAGCAATCCGTGCTTGTCCGCTCTGCTTGTCACTGTTCTTCCGGCAAATGCCTTGCCCTTCCGAAGCAGGAGCACGTTACATGGCACCCTCAGTAGACGGCAAGAAATAGCTTTTGGTTGGCTGGATATGCTGTGTCTTCACGTGGGCACATGAACAGCTGTAGGCCGCGTCAGGTATTTGTTAGAAGTTGCACTGACTCACCCTGTGATTAGTGCATCAGGCTTTAGCTCTTTACCTCTGTCCATTGTTCTTTTCAGTGAGCAGAAAGTCTGAGAAATTCTAGCCTGTTCTTACCCATCTTATCCTTCAGTTTTACAAAGTAGATGAGAGAGAATAGGTGACAAATACATAGAAAGATGATTTTTTTAGAAAAAACAAAAGAAGGAGGGTCTTCAAAATTCATCTTCAACCCCTGACCGCTAACCATTTTCATCAGTTTATCCTGTAAAAAATCCTAATGAAATTTAAATTATCTATAGCTTTTGAGAAAAGACTTCCAGACCCCATGACTTGCTTATTTATGCATTTGGGAGTGGGAAAATAAAATACAAATTCATAAGAAAAAAAAGGATAGGCATTATTAGAACAGGTAGAAAATGTATAATTCTCTTTGCTGTTTTTTTTAAGTAAAAATTGATAGGCTAGTACTTATTTTCTTGGATAAAATGAGTCTTACCTGTTTCTGAGATTACAGGAGGCCCCTTAAAAACTGTAACCAGACATTCTAGAGTTTAGGTTGCTATTAGTGTCCAGAAGAAAGAGTGTGTTACACACTCAGGCCCCTTGGCCTGTGAGGCCGTGGGGACTGGAGAGGTCAGGGTCTTGTTGCTTGATCAGAAATCTCCACAGAGTTATCGGTAGTCTGCGAACCATAGAGCTGGGCCGACTAATAGCTTCTGATAAGAGAGTTGGCGTCTCCAGTCCTTGATGTATGAGGGCATGGACCCAGGTAGTATGTTCATTATACTCTTTCGAACAGTAGCCAAATGTGGTCATTGGGTTGGCTTTTCCATTCACCTGTATAGCAACTCCCCTCTGGCCCATCCCCCTAGAGACACCCAGGATCTTTCTGTGGTCCAAAGAGTTTATTTAGACTAAAAGTCACCTCAGGGGAATATTTTTCCCAGCTTCAGATAAAAATAGTGAAAGCCTACATTTGGACCTCCGTGTGTCAAGAGTAACTTTTATTATTCTCTGATAATGGTAGTCCTAAATAAGCGTGAAAGACCCAGCTTGCTGCCAGCCTGGATCTGGAGCTTAGTTTTGGTGTGAGATCCAACAAATACAACATTCGGCATCCTCTCCTGGGTGCACAGCTCTCGCTGGAGCCTGCCGATTTGTGGGTGGGGAATAAGGAGCAGGCTTCAGGGGGCTGAGCATCTGTCTAGCTGCCAAGAGAGTGAAGAAGCCCCACATCCAAGAGCATAGCCTTGGCCTAAGGAAAGCCCAAGTTAATGTTAATAGCTTTTAGATTCATTAACAAGACCATTGTTATGTGATTAGAGAGGTAACATGAAAACCATGAATGTATAATGTAATTCATTTTTCATTTTCCAGTCATGAATACAGCAGAGATAAGTGGATGATTGCTACATCACAGTGTAGTTTGTTTGACAATTATTCACCACGTTATGTTAACATATTTCCAATAGTGTGATCTGAAAACAGGATGGATGGGTGTATCTGTGTTCAACAAGACACAACACTGCTCCCTAGCAGAGAACACCTTGCAGCATACAGTATATTTCTCCCCTTCTGCACATCGTAATCTTTGGGTCCACCTGCTTGTAGGAGATTTTTTTTTTGCTTCATCTCTGTCTTTATTCTGCCTAGTGTGTTAATCGGGAGACCTTTACCTCCGTATTTCTTTGTCTTCCATAAGTCCTTAGGAACTCAGAAGTTCTATTTCTGTCATGCTGTTAAATTCTTGGATTCAGTGGCATGTTTTAAAGGGGGTGACAGGGTGCTCATGGTGGAGAGAATCACGAGTCATAGTGCCTGAGCTTCCGATAGGAAAGGGTCAAAGACAGAAAGACTCTCGGAAGTAACACAGTATTTAGTTACCGCACAGAGTGACGACATTGAAGACCCGCTGAGGAGGTGGGCTTGTGGGTCCTCTCATCATCAGTGGGAGTGTGGTCTCCCAACTCTTTTGATAAGACACATGGATGCACATGCTTCCAATATAGATTTGCTCATAAATCACTTTTAATTAATCATATACAGACTACTGCACTAACATATTATGTACATTAGAAAACATGCAGCAAGTTAAGAATTTTAAGTGAAGAGAACAAGATGAAACAAGTGATAATTTTAACTGTCTGCCTAATTTGCTCAGTTTACCCTTGGGCACGGGGGTTAGGGGCAATGATCCCTCCACCCCCTGCACAGTCAAAATCCACCCGTGATCTCTGACTCCCCCCAATACTTAGCTACCAATAGCCGACTGTTGACTGGAAGCTTTATCCATAGCATAGACAGTCAATTTAGACTTATTTTATATGTTACATGTTTTATACCGTATTCTTACAGTAAGATAAGCTAGGAAATTAAGAAAGTAATAAGGAAGAGAAAATGCACTTGAAGCATTTATTGAAAAGACCACGTAGAAGTGGCCCCACACAGTTCAAACCCATGTCATTCAAGGGTCAACTGTGATTTTACTCTACTGATAACTTAGGGCATACTACTTACTCACTTAGAACTTAACAGAAAAGGTGTCATGTACATAGTCTTTTGGATAATTCTGAAAAATTTTGGTTAACTTCCCAGGTCTAATTAGATTATTTCTATGCACACAAGAATTCTTAGGAGCTAGTATTAAGGGTAGGAGGTAGGCCGCATCTATTCTTCTATTTTCTTGGTCATTTCTGCTTAAAAATTAATATTTTCATCATGCTACGGCTTCTAAGCAGAATTTTTTTAAAAAGAATACAATGAATTGTTTTTATTGTGAGGTTTAGTTTACTTCGGATAATATAATCTGTAAATCCACTAATGTAGGCTTCTGCAAACTTCAATGCCTTTCCAGAAGCCAAAAGCAGTGAGGCGGGGAGCTGTCCCTACTCCTCCCTCAGCAAGCCGCCTCTACAGCAATCGATCCTTAACTCTCTGACATGTGAAAAGCACAGCAGTCCAGGGCAATGTCTGCTTCCTGGTCCGTCCGGGACAGCAGCAGAGAAGAGTGGGGAAGACCGCTGTATCGCAGTCTGGCTGGTTCATAATCATCACATGGCATTGACTGTGACTGCGTAAGGGCAGCCTCGTAAGCCCCCAGATTAAGCCCCAGACAGCTTAATCTCTTTCTTATTACCTAGGTCATAATACATCTGAAGAGAAGTTCTAATACTTTCTCCCTGTGCTCAGTGGATCCTCCGGTCCCTCCCCGAGGACTTCCTCCCCCTCTGAAGGACCCCCTTCCCACCCACCCTGCAGACCACTAGGCCAGAAAATAAAAAGTGATCCTCAAGAGGGAGTGACGTTGATGGGCAGCATCATTTCTTCGCACCTCTCCCATCGGCAGGGACAGTCTTGCTTCTTTCCCCGCGGTCGTCTTCTCCCTCTGCTGAGCACAGCCCCACACCTTCTCAGGTGCTCTCCCAGCACTGGTCTGAAGTCATTTTGATGCTGAAGGGCCGAAGGTGGGGAGTGGCTAGCTCGGGGCGGGGCTGTGTAATACGCAATGGCTGATCTCTTCTGACATTTATCTCCACCGGTGAGAGGAGCGGGAACAGCTCTCTCATGAAGATGGATGTCACACTGGGCCTCTGCCACCGGGCTTCCTTCCGAGCACCTCGGCAGAGAGACTGGGTATCACGGAGGACATCAGGATCGCTGCAGACCCGGGGCCGCCTGGCGACCGGGCTGCTCCGCCTGGGCAGATCTCATTAAATGGAATGAAATGATGTGCCCTCGTTAAACAGAGCCTTCGTCATTGTGAGATCATCTGATTCGCTCTCTATCTCAGCGTTTGCTCATTTTGTGCACGCACAGGGAAAAAAATGACTTCCCAGCACATTTTTAAGTACAAATGGAAATACATTGAGTTTATAACTATGCCTGTGTACTTTGCTCCTTGCTTCATTGAAGGGTTTATGATTATGAAAGTGCAGATCCTCCCAAAGATAAATGGTTCAGGGAGTGGAAAAGCAAGGGGGAGCTCTTAACTGTCGAGTGGCTGGACTGTCCAACCTCCTCTCTGACCCAGGAGGGCTTCCCTGGGATCTGACAAACCCACGAGCACACTGGATTTCGCCACGCTTCTTGTCCACCTGGGAGAATAGATGAAGGAGAGAGAGTTCTTGGAATCAGACTTCTACCATCCATTAATGGTGTGACCTTGAGCAAATTACTCCAGCCCTTCCCAGCCTCAGCCTCCGCATCTGTAAAATGAGGATAATAACGCTGACCTGGCGGAGTGATTCTGGAGAGTAAATGAAATGAGATAAAGCAAGTGGAGAGCCTCGAGCAGTGTCTGGTGCGCAGGAGGTGCGCACAAATGTCGGCAGTCGTGATCAACTGCAGCGACACCACACTGGCATCAGACACCACGGACATGAGGGATTATGGTGATAGGGGCTGTTTTCACTGGCTCTTGTCTGGAGTGCTTGAGCCTTTATAGGCAGCCCAGATTTAGGAGGGCCAAAACTTCAAATTCTGACGGTGAGTTCAGACCAAAGCCCTCTTGTCCTTTTATCCATCCCTAAGAGAAAGGTGATATAATAAAAAAAAAGTCTCAGTTTTGAAGTAAACCCCCACCTGGCATCGAATCCTGCTTCCTAAGTTGCCCGTTATAAGGAGTTGCTCAAGACACCGAACATCTGCGAGCCTCAATTTCCCTGTCTGTAGAGGTGTATAATAATACTTGCAAAAGAGGTCATTAGGGTTAGAAATAAAATATGTGAAGCTTCAAATTATTACTCCTGGAGTCTTAGGTCTATTTAATTCCACAAACTGGCACTCAATAACTGTGAAGTTCTGGTCCTCTGCCAAGCATGAAGATGCAGAAATGAGAAGGCATAATTCCTGCCACAAAGTGTTGGCAATGAGGGTGAGACACAGTGCGATAAGAATTATATTAAAAAGTGGCTATCAGGGAAGGCTTCCTGAAAGAGGAAAAAAAAATAAAGCCACCATTTGAATTTCTTATACTTCCCTCAGATCACTAGGACCTGGACCCACAGAAGCTTGAAAGCTAAGAATTATCCCATTTTATTTCTCTTCCCATTTCACTGTGCTGTTCCTCCCCAGAGTCCAGGTTGGGTTTGAATGGTAGAAAGAGCCCAGTGGAGGGATTTTACATCCTCACTTCCTCTCCCTGTCTTGCTCTTGACTCGTTGCTGGCGTGGCGAAGTTGAGTTTGCTTCGGGGGAATGTGCCTGTGGTTTCAGCGTAGTTATGATTGCACAGTGGGAAACCTAAACAGAAGCAAGGCTCATGCCAAACGAGACCACCCCCACCGGCCATCAGGGGCCTCAGTTAATCTTAAGGAGAACTGCAGACAGCCTCTGTCGTTTGGAGGTCAAGAACTGGGGATGGTGAGGCATGAGATGTGTGTTCCTATTTGCTTTTCCATTCATGATTTTGTGTATGTGGTGTGTGTGCGTGTGTGTGTGTGTGAGAGAGAGAGAGAGAGAGAAACAGAGACAGAGAGACTCTCCTCCACATTTTGACTGGTTGTCCAAACTTGGACTATTTTGACGGCTTCGTTTCACTTTACTTGGCCTTTCCATTGTAGAAAGGTGCCACCGACTTTTTCAGCTTGGGGTGAGCAGAATGTTTGCAGTGGGGCCTCTACGAGTGCAGTCAGAAAGAGGACAAAAGGCAGGGCCTGTGTGGCCTGCGTGCTTTCTGAGAGAACATCTGCCTCACTGAGTAGTTCCAGTGACCTGAGCTTTTTAGCCGGGAGAGGCTACAGAACTTGGGATAAAGGAGACTCAGTTAGGGATCGAGACTCAGAGGGCATCCGTCCTGTTGTCCAGAGGAAATGGCCCTGGTAACGTGGTACTGAAAAGCTGGTGGGCACGCGGGCCTTACATCGTCAGGGGGCCCTGCCTTCCTTAGACTGACCCGGGCTCCCAGGTGCCATGTTGGGGGAAACTGAGGCAGAAGTGTGTCAGGCCAGAGTCTGTGGAACTCCCAACTTCTCTCACTCCCATTTCTAGTGTTACACACACACGCACACACAGAACCACAAGAAACAAGACCAGAGATTTTCTATTTCACTCTTTTTTGCTTGCTTGATTTTTCTCTTTTCTGTTTTCTTTTTTTTTTCCTTTGGTGGAAGGGGCCATGAAGGTAGTAACAAGGCAGAAAATCATCATCTGTGTTTTTTGTATTCTGCAAGCACACCCAGAATAATCACCTATTTTTTCCCTCTCCCCATTCTTTCACTCAAGAAAACCCCAAAGCACAATGGACAAGTAAGCCAACTGTGTAACTGTTGCGAGGTGAAATTGTACGTCTTCTGTCGTCTGGGTGCATTTTGCATTGCAGTGCAGTCTTGGTGATGGCATTTCTCAGGCAGGCCTGCACAGCTGTCTCAGCATCAGCGGGCAAGGCCAGCATGCATCTGGCGGCACGTGGGGAAAATACGGTTTCGAAATGTACTTCTGGGGGCCGTTTACTTTGATACTGCTCTCTGAAGTCTCAAAATTGGTTCTTCATCTTTGACAAAGGAAAATATGCGCGCTCAAGCTAGAAGAAGCCAAACCACTGAATTGACCCCTTGCTGGCTTTGGACAGTGGGCTGTGTGGCAGTGTTAACAGAAAACGACATATGTTCAGCTTTGAACTGGAACTCAATGTTTAATAGCGATAGCTAGTACACCACTTGGCAGATGGAAGGGAAAGGAAGAGCTGTGCTTTATATAATCTGAGGAGAGATAAAAGTGGGGAAAACCCAAATTTGGGTAAAAAGTGTGTGTCTGCAGTGGAATCCCAGGAAAAGCAAAGTGGTTCCTATTTTCCTCTATTTTGTATCTCCGTGACTCTGTAACCTCCTTTGCAGATACAGCAAGGAAAGGCCCGCGGCATAATTGCCACAGGTGAGAGGCAGAAGAACCAGCCTAGACATGGCTGCATTGGCTCATGACCTGGCACTGAGGTCCCTGTACATCTCTCTGTTTCTAAACTTCACCCACTAAGTGTGTTGAATGACCATTTTGCTATCATATGACATGAGAGATTTATGGCACCTAGCACCTTAAATGGCTGATTTCCTCATGTCTCCTCTCTTCTCCTTTCTCTTTTAGGAATCATTATCGCGAGAGTGCAGCCGTCACAGGGGGAGC
>PVKM010031178.1:0-16951 GCA_004027735.1 Carollia perspicillata | reverse complement strand
AAAAATAAGTTTCCAAGTATTATGTTCAGTTCCATGTACCTGCAGTGGTGACTGATTTGACAAACCATCCCTTCTTAAATTCTTAATCAATAACATAATAACATTTAAAAAATAACATATTGGGCAATTACTATCCACCCCGTATCATGCTTAGTATCTAAAGTGCAGCACTTTAATTTACAACAATCCTCCAAGCTGTATACTATCTTTACCGTCATTTTACAAATGAGATCACTGAGATCTGCTCAAGTTAGGCCAGGGGTGTCAAACTCATTTTCACCGCAGGCCACATTGGCCTTGCAGTTGCCTTCAAAGGGCCGAATGTCATTTAGGACTGCATAAATGTAACTACTCCTTAACAGTTAAGCAAGAGGTCCACGCTGCCGCCAGGTAGAAACAAGGTGCCAGGCCAGATAAAGCAAGGGGGAGGGCCAGATTCGGCCCACAGGCCTTGTGTTTGCCACCCCTGGGTTAGACAGTTAGTAAAAGAATGTTGGGGAGTGATTTTTTACATGTTAGGTCTTCATTCCTTATCAACCCCCATTCTTTACTATAGACAAGTGATTCTCTTCAATCTGTTGTAAATCACTTCGCCAACATGGCTTCAAAACAAATTGCCTGCACATTCCCTTCCCACGGGAATCCTAGCTCCTTCCTGTACGGAACTGTTTGGGGCCAACTGTCTTTCTCCCTGAATTGGATGCTTGTTCTAGGTTGTCTCTTTTACTTATCTCCTACGTTGGATATTTAAAAGACCTCCTTATAACCCTCCTGGAGCGTTCAGCCCTCCTAGAGCGTTGACTCCCTAAGTTTTCAGTGTCCAGTGCAAAAGTCGTTGGACTCTCTACCAACCCTGAGCACAAAATTATCAGGCCCATACAACTGTTGCTATATGACACCGAATTTGTCATAGAATGTATGACCTTGAGATTTAATTGTGAAAAATAAGACACGATGAGGTCTGTCCAGAAAGTATCCAGCCACATAAAATTGAAAATAGGGACATTTATTGAAGAAGTCACAAGATACAAGAAACACTCTACACAGGACCATGATGCCTCAGTCCCCTTCCAAGTAGGCACCTTAGGGCCTCACACAGTTCTCCCTATCGTCACCAGCTGCCTAGTCATATTTTCCTGAATATCATGGTTGGCCTGAAATCTCTTCCCTTCCAAATGTGATTTTAGCTTTGGGAAAATCTAAAAGTGGTGGGGTGCAAAATCTATGCTGTAGTGGGGCTGAGTCACCTGGGTGACTTGATGTTTCACAAAAGATCTCTGCACAAGAGGTGTTGTCATGATGAAGGCCCATAGATATGACCTTCTGAATCATCTGAATAGTTTCCACAGAGGAACATTCGAGCTTAACACAAAGTTTGAGGCAGAACTGTTGTTCTACCCACTCAGTCACTTTGAAAGTGATGGCGACACAGCACACATGCTCACTCAGTAGCATCTACCACCCCTGAAGTAGTGATTGTTCACCCATGTGCGTTCTAATGTATTCTCCTTGGCTTCCAGGTGCCACTGAAGTTGTGCAAACTGTTCGCATTATATTAACAATGGTTGGACTTTTTCCAACCATTCTGTTTACACACACACACACACACACATTATTATATGTTTATATACATATAATGTAGGTTTATAATACATATGTTTATGTATATATGTTTGTTTTATGAACATATGCATAAATACATATGTTCACAAATATAAACATTATATATATATAAACAAATTAGCTGCTGAGATAATACCATGGAGCTACACAATACCTATGATGATATAATTTGTAATGTCACTGAGACAAGGATCAATGCCCGTCTCTTGTATCACTTGTCAATTAATTTGATTCATTTATGGTCTAACTTATTCAAACATTCTAGTTTACCTGTTCCCAGCTCCCAGGCCACACATTGTATTGAGAGAGAAGAATGAGGGAAAGAGATAGAAACCGTGTAACTCAACCCTAATGACTGCTTGACCAACTGTGCACTCTTACAAACAAAAAAGAGGGAGTCCTTCCTGTTTGCTTTTCCTGAAACTCCACCATGAGAAATAAATCTTTACTCAACCACTGAAAAGACCAGCATGCCCACCTTTATGTAACTTACAGAGATCCATGTGATTCATCTTCCGGTTTGAGTCCACACATGTCTTTCACCTTGAATATGATATAGGTGCTAGAAGCTTCACCGCCACCTCATACCACCCAAAGAGTTATATGAAGGTCCCTGCTAGCACCCATAGACTCTACAGCTCTGTCAGAGAGTCCAAGGAGATGAAGAAGTAGAACAGAAGCAGCATTAATTAATTGCTATTATATATCATGCTTTGTACTAGGTTATTTGATCTACAGTATTAACCTGTCTTACAGGAGAGGGTACAAATTATAAGAAATTTGCCCATGGCCCTTCCTACAGTCACATAAGTAATAGCAACAGGGTTTAAAATCAAGTCTTCTGCCCTTCCTTGTGTGGCTCAGTGGATTGAACACTAGCCTGCAAACCAAAGGTTCACCAGTTCGATTTCCAGTCAGAGCACATGCCTGGCTTGCAGGCCAGGTCCTCAGTGGGGAGGAGCATGAGAGGCAACCACACATTGATGTTTCTCTCCCTGTCTTTCTCCCCCCTTTCCCTTCTGTCTAAAACTACATGAATAAAATTTTTTTAAAAATCAAGCCTTGTAACTTTAAATTCAGAATCCTTATTTCACCATGGTGTTTAAGTGTAACTCTTTAATTCTCTTTAAAACAGAATGTTGGTTTGGAAAAAAAAATCCCTCTGGACTTTTGCTCAAATCTCTTATGCAGTAAAACTTGGATGAAACTTTTTTTTACCTAACAACAGTAGAGTTTTAAGGAGGCAATATCCCCTGTATCAGTTAACTAGATGCAAAAAGTATTACGAACTCAAAAGTGGTAAATGGCTTAAAAATGGCTTGAAGAACACCACAGTTTCTGTATTCAGGAATCTAGGCATGTCCTAGTTGGGTCTTCCCCAAGGTTACAGTCAAGGTGTCAGCTCGGGCTGCATTAGCATCTGGGTCTTCCCCAAGGAAGGACCTGCTTCCAAATTCCTGTAGTTGTTGGCAGCATTCAGTTCCTCCTAGGTTGCCAGACTAAGAAACCTCAGTTTCTTGTTGGCTGTTAGCCAGAGGTTGCCCTCAGCAACTTGTCACAAAGCCCACTCTACGTGGTATTTCATGACATGATAGTTTGATAATTTCTTCAAAGCTAGCAAAAGAGAGAGTCCTCTAGTAAGACAGGCTTTACAATCTTATATAACATAATCCAGTGCAGATAATCAATTATGTAAGTCTTAGTACCTTTGTTATATTCTATTGTTTAGAAAAAACGCACAGGTCCTACCTACATTCAAGGGGTAGAGATCACAAGAGAACAAACATGGCAAGATGAGGATCTTAGGAACTACCACGGAATCAGTCTGCCATACCACTTACTAATGCGTTCTGATGCCCACTTTCCTCATTTATTAAATAGGACTACTAATTCTATCCATTTCCATGGCTGTATTAGCAAAGTTCCACAAACTGAGTGTCTTCAATAACGAAAATTAATTTCCTCACAGCTTTGGACACTAGAAGTCCAAGACCAATATTGTTGGTAGGGCTGGCTTTGTCTGAGGCCTGTGAGGGAGAATCTGATCTATGGATCTCCTTTAGCTCCTGGCGGGTTGCTGGCATCCCTTGGCTTGTAAGAATATTATCCCAATCACTGCATCCACCTTCACATGGTGCTTTCCCCATGTTTCTACCTGTCAAAAAGGTAAAAAGCATTTTATAAGGACCCCATTTATATATTAGGTTAGGGCCTACACTGATGATGTCATTTTAACTTTATTTTAGCTGGAAGGATGCTATCTCCAAATAAGTCACATTCTAAGTTACTGAGGGATGGGACTTCAAACAAGTGAGTTTTGGGGAGACATGATTCATCTTCTAACACTAATGGTACCTACCCATCATCAGTCTAGTTGGGGGGATCAGAGATTTATGACGTGGTCAGTTTATGGCCTCTCCCATGGCAACCTCAATAAAGTTGGGATTATAATATGATCATGATTAATTTTGGCTCTTTTATTTTGAGACACGACTCCTGATTTTCCGAAGGTCACAAAAGCAATGTCATGTTTATTTGCCATTACTACCTCCCAAAATTTAGCTTATATTCCATTAATTTAAGGAGAACTTCCCTGAGTTTTATAGCCTTTTTTACCGTGTTTCCCTCTTAATACTAAGCACATTTTTAAACGTGATTTAAAATGTGATTAATCATTTATTTCGAGCTCATTAAAGGATATCATTGAGTGGTCATGATGTGCCAAGCAATCATTCGCTTATTCAAGCAAAGAGACAGAACAATTACTTGACTAGTCCAAGGTCGCACACTAAGGTAGGATAATGAGTGTAACAGGATATTCTTTAGCCTTACATGCTGGACCTGGGGACAAAGCTCTCAGTTGATGGTAAAAAGTGATCATACCCATCAGTACATTGAAAGTACCAGCCACCGCCCCATTAGGCTGGCAGAAAGTACCCTTCCCATGGCCACATACTCACTCCCCTCGGATATAACAAGGGGATCTGGAGAAGACACAGTTTTCCTTCCGAAGAATGCAATGTTCCTGAAGATTGGAGGAAGAGAGAAATTTCTTATCTCCCCACAGCCAAGAGTGTCCTTATGAATAAATAACGAAGGTTAGTTAATGTCTTAATCTGCTGGCCTGCTCAAATTAACGACCTTATACGAAGTAGCTTCACAACAGAAATGTATGTTCTCACAGTTCTGGAGGCTGAAAATCTGAGATCAGGGCACCAGCAGAGCTGGGTTAAGGCAAGGGCTCTCTTCCTGGCTTGTCTTTTCATTGTGTGTCCACATGTCCTTCCTCGTGATGTGCACATGGAAAGAAGAAAGCACAATCTCTGGTACCTCCTCTTATAAGAGTATCCATTCCATCACAAGTGCTACACGGCCTCACTTCACCCTGATTGCTTCCCAAAGGCCTCATCTCCAAAGACATATGAATCTGGGCAGGGGGAGCACAGTCATTCAGTTCATAGCAATTAGTTCGGGGAAGTGGGGGCTTTTGCTGGGCAGGAAGTGAACCTCCACAATGGTTTTGTTTGGTTCTTTCCTCTCCTGCTCATCTTCCACTGTCAGTTGTCCACACCATTAATGAATGGCTTTCTTGTAAAAGAATTTCTGGGGAAAAAAATGCTACTGGGGTACAAGAAAAAGGGGCAAGATGGCTCAAGTCTGAGCATTTCCTGACATACTCACTTCATCTGTCCCACAATCTGGCTTCTAAGCTTGACGGGGCAGCATCTGTGCCATTGTCTCTTTAGACACCCTGCTAACTGCAATGCCAATGGGTAGGTCAACACTGAATCCTGTACTGGTGGAGGAGTGAGCGTTTTAGCAAAGGCAACTGTTCTGCTGTCTGCTGCTTCTCAGAAAGCCTAACAGTGACACCAGCAGCTGCTGACTTCTCTGACAGAGCAGGATACTCAGTAGCTTTTGTCCCCAGATGTGGGCCTTGTCATCAAAACACGCACTTGGCAATGAACACTACTCTGGAATACAAATTTGTGACTGGTATACACGAGTGACCTTACATTTTAGCAAGCATCAAAATTACCTGAAGGGGCTTCTTAATCCACAGATCTCTACATCCCAGCCCCACCGTTCTGATTTAGCAGGTTGGAGGTAGTGCCTTATAACTGGCCTTTTTAACAGGTTCCTCCATCAACTGCTGCTGGTCTTGAGACCATTCTAAGGACCCACATAATCTAAACCCAAGTGCAAAGTGCAGTATCCTATAAAATGATGACTTTTCGGTCACACTGGATAATTACTACCCACAAAACTTCAGATTTCATCAATTATATTTACACTAAAAAAATTAGTGAATCTGTTGTATGCATTTTTCTACTCTCCTATGCAGTAGGTGATTAAAATGCATGTAAGTTTATTGACACAGCACAGGATGTAAGAGTAATAACCTCAGAGTTCTGGTGTGCATGTCATGCTCACTTACTGCTTAAACCATGTATCTTGTATATTATGACATTTCCAATCTTCAAGAGGAAAATGTAACAATCAGGATGTTAATAAAAACACTGATATAGTCTATAAGAGATCAATTTTGTTTAATCATTTCTAGATTCACAGGCAGCAACTCTTTGTTTAAAACAAAGAGTTCATTTAATGTGCCAATGAAATGTATTGTTAGAAATCTGCTTTTATTTATAAGATGAAAATGCATTCTGTATTATCTGAGGTTTCTTGATATCTACATTCAATCTTTTTTTTTTAACATCTTCCTTTAGGTTTATTGAATTGGTAGCTATTAAATATTTTTCTTTTTAATTATTGCAGGTAAATCCTGAACTTAAAGCAAAGGCTATTGGAACTTTAGCTACAGCAGTTGTGGCTACAGGGCTCTGTTATCAAGTGTGTTCATTATTTATTCACACCTGGTTCACCACTGATTAACAAAACCTATTAAGGCCTTCCCTTGAAGACCTTGCTGTTGACATGTATTTGCAGCTGTTGTTGATTTTTTTCCAAATTAGCACATTATGTGTTTGGAAAACAGACAGAAAACAGCTGCAGTGTCTGAATGCATTTATTATGTACTCTTCTCAAAACGCTATTTAGGTTTACTAGCAAATGATGAAGTCAGAGTGAAATGCACTGTTAACTCTGCACTTCTGGTACTTATGGGTCTACTGGAGACAGAATGCTAAAGGAGTCATATTTAAACTTCAGCCTTCAGGTTGGAAGTGGATTCCACAAATATCAGAAGCTGACTGTTCATTAATATGCATAAAATCGAGTGTCACTCTGTAGCAGTTTCCCTTTCAGGTCAGAAAGGTCTGGAAAAGAGGTTAACATAATTAAAAATGCAGATGGCTTTAGATGGATTTAAATGTTTATTAAAATTGCATTACCTTGACTTTCACATTATGCTATGCTCCTTGCTTTATTGGTTTTCTAGTCTCTCCTAAAGCCATCGTGCTCCAGGTTGTAGTGATAAAGTATCATCTTTAAAGGCTGGGTTAATAACTAAAAATATTTTTATATTCCAGATCTGCAATAAAGTAGCAGTGAGTCATATATCTTCCTATAGTAAACTATCTGGTGTTTAGCTGTGTTTAGAAATTATTCCATGTACAAAGTAGAGGTACCCACACAGACACTGGACAACAACGAGAGAAGTGGTCTGACTCTTGAATCCCAGTTGCATCTGCTTTCTCTCCTTTACTCAATACTCCGCCATCATGGATAACTGATTCCTCTTCCTGATCTTTTCTCTAGCATAAGTCCCATGTTCCAGTAGAGAAGCTATTGCATGGAGGACTGGCTATAGACCAGATGGAAATTCTTCTGTTATCATTGCAAGCTTTGACAATACTACTTTCTTCCAGTCCCTGATTCCATGAAGTTGCATAAAGTCTTCTCAAATTTTAAGAGTGAAAACATGCACATTCATCTTGATCAGAGACAGGTGTTGTCTAATTTGCATTCTCTGTTTACTTCACCATTCTCATCACAGATGTGCTTACTAGATCAGACATACACATCTGTCTATGTAATTAATTATACTGAAAAATACCGAACTGTATAAAAATACCACTGATATAATGTAAGGCCACAACCCTTGGTGCACGCTGTCTCCCTAACCAGCAGCAAGGCATGATTCTGCACTTACATGACATTTGGCAGTGGTGTTGAATACAAGCAAGATGAACAGATGTTGGCTGTCTTAAGCAAAAGAGGTGTTTTTTTTTTTTTTTTTTCTCATAGCCTGGAGGGCCACTGGGGGACTGGAAAATTACACTTAGAAAACCCAGAAAAATCAAAGCAGTCTGGAAGGCCAAGCAGCAAAAAACACTTCACTCCACTCCACCACAAAGTCACTGACTTCATTTTTATCTAATTGGTGCCCTATGAAAAACTCTAGGTAGAGACATTTGACAGACAGAGTCGTTTGCCAGTGCACTTTATGACAGTTGGCATGGAGATAATCTGCACTTGGGGAAGTAGGACATTTCTTCTTGCCAGAAAACACACAACTGGGTACTCCCCAAACATTAAGAAAGGTTGGGTATTTGTAGACAAAAGCATAACAAAGGCACTCACCATTTTTCAAGATCCAGCTTAAGGCTCAACTTCTAAATAAAACCTTTCCTAAACACTTCAACTTGATCATTTTTATTTTTTCCTCTGACAGCTGAGCTCGGAGTAATTTAGAGTCAGTATCATTCAGTTTATCACTTATAGGCAGTAAGTCTATTTTAGAATTTTTCACATTTTATAGGTTTTCTTTTCAACAAGATTGCTAGCTCCTTGAGAAGAGAGCACATGCTTTAAATTTTTATGTTGCACCACAGCACATACCACACCCCAAACACAGATAGCAGGGAGAATGGTGACTAGATCGAAGTCGAGCCCAAGTGAGTATTTACCAAGCATGACATCAATGAGACAATATACAAGTAAAATTGCTTTTCAAATGGTACGGCTGTAGCCCTGGCTGGTGTGGCTCAGTGGATTAAGTGCTGGCTTGCGAGCCAAAGGGTCACTGGTTTGATTCCCAGTCAGGGCACATGCCTGGGTTGCAGGCCTAGTCCCCAGCAGGGGGGGTGCATGAGAGACAACCACACATTGATGTTTCTCTCCTTCTCTTTCTCCCTCCCTCCCCCTCTCTCTCAAAATAAATAAATTACATCTTACAAATAAATAAATAAAATAATACTGCTGTAGCTGCGTACTTATTTTTTAATCTCCTAAAATATTCCTTCACAATCATGTTTTTATAAATGCCTTGTGATGTAAGACACTAAGTATACAGTGAATTAATATATATTCTAACACCATATTCTTGAATAAATTATCTGAAATTACTTGTTAAGAAGCTTTAGAGGGTCTCAGTGATTCCCTACCTCCTGGTACCTCTGTTCTTGTGTAACTCCTTCCTCTAGGCTTGCTGCAAATGAATAGAATATAAAGAAAAAAAGGGAGATGTCATTGTTGAAATTGGGTTAAGGGAGACACTGACTTCTGTTTCGTTTCCCTCTCTCTCTCTGTCTTGCACTCTCATCCTTCTCACTTGCTTGCTCTGATGAACTAAGCTGCCATATTCTGAGTGACCCTGTGGAGATACCCAAGGGGCAAAGATCTAAGTTCCTGTAGCGTATTACCGAAAGCCAGGGAGAAACTGAAACCCCCAAGCACAACATTTCACAAGGTACTGACTGACTCCTACCACCTACTGTGTGAATGAGTTTGGAAGTGGATCTTGCCCTAGCTGAGCCTTGAGATGCCAGCAGCCCAGCCAACCCCTTGATTACAGCCTGTAGTCATCAAAGAGACCTTGAGGTAGAGAACCCAGGGTCCCCTGATACAAATAGCCAAAGAAACTGTGAGATAATAAAAGTTGTCATTTCAATCCACTAAATGCCCAGTAATTTATTACACAGCAATAGATAATTAATAGTGATCATAATTATAAATAACAGTATTTGATCTATTTGTAATGTATTATATCTTTGTTGGGGTATAATTGGATGTGGTAAAATACATGCATAAAGTGTTCAACTTGACATTTTGTCTTATGTATATACCTGTGAAATCAAAACCACAATCAAGAAATTGAACATAACAATCACCTCCAAAATTTTCCTCATGTCTTTGTATACTGTCCTGCTGTTCCTGTCCACAAGCAACCACGAATTGCTTTTTGTCAGTAGAGATTAGTTGGCATTTTTTTTTAAATTTTATATACATGGAATCACATAGTATGCTTTCTTAGCTTGCTTCTTTCACTAGGTTTAATTATTTGGAGATTCAAATTGTTGTGTGTATTAAGAGATCATTACTTTTTATTGCTGAATGGTATGATATTGTATGGATACAGCACAATCTGTTCATCGATTCAATGGCTGATGAGGACTGTGTTGCTGCCAGTGTCCACATATAATCAATAAATAGGCCAAAATATATTTTCACATTTCTAGTATGTGAAATGTGAAACTACATTTATAAATTTTCATTTATCTTCAATAAAAACCTAAGAGTGAAGTAGCAGACTTATATGGTACATATATGAGTAACTTTTTAAAGAAACTGACTAATTTATTTCCAAAGTGGTCTTACCATTTCAAACTACAACATCACTGTATGACAGTTTCTGTTGTTGCATACCTTATCCACATTTATTGTGGTCAGTGTAATATTTTTAAAACTATAAATTCTCAACTTAATTCTGAAAATTGGTCTAGATATAACATGACAAGTTAGATCCACTAGATCATTAAAAAACATGGTTCAAGTCTCTATGATAAATTTCCCTTGAGTGTACTTTCTACTCAGAAAAAGGAAAAATAAGAGAAGTGTGTTCATACCACAGACACAGTGATCAAAAAAACAAACAAACAAACAAACCCTTGTTTATCTTTGTCTACCACTTGCCCCACTTCTGGTGAAATTGATAGGTAATATCACTCCTCCTTCTTCTACATGCTATAGCTTGTTACAATTCACAATAGCAGGTAAACAAATTTGACAACCTCTACTCCCCAAAAGATAATTCACTGAATGATGGTTTCTTTAAATCTTGAGTAGGAACTTGTGGGCAAGTGGAATGAGAAAACTAGCTCAAGATTTTTTTTTTTACTCCCATGAAGGTCTAAAAAAATTAGGAAGTACTGATCAAAGTATGAATAAAATATCAGCTATTTATTTTTAGTTTATTGAGTTATAATTGACAGATATCATTGTAGTAGTTTAAGGTTTACCATATAATTATTTTATATATGTATATATTGCAAAATGATGACATAGCAAGTTTACTTAACATAGTTATCATTTTTTGGATGATCTTCTAAGATGTACTCCCTTAGCAAGCTTCAAATATAAATACAATATTGTTAAGTATGGTCACCATGATATAGATTACATTCCCCAAACTTATTTATCTTATAACCAAAAGTTTGCACTTTTATTGATTTCCCTATCTGCCCCCCATTCCTAGCTCTGACAACAACCAATCTGTTCTCTGTTTCTATGAGTTCATTGTTTGGGGGTTCTTTTAGGTTTCTCATATAAGTGAAATCATTTGTGTTTCTCTGTCTGACTTATTTCACTTAGCATGATGTTCTTGAGGTCCACCTATGTTATCAAAAAGGCAGGATTTTCCTCTTTTCATGGATAAATAATGCTCCATTATGTATGTATCATATTTTCTTTATCCATTCATCTGCCAGTAAACAGGTTGTTTCTATGTCTTGGCTAGTATAAATAATGCTGCTACGAACAAGGGTATGCAGATATCTCTGCATACCCTTGAGACAGTGATTTTGTTTCCTCCAGATATATACCCAGAAGTGAAATTCACAGATCCTATGGCAGTTGTATTTCTAATTTAGGGGGAAACCCCCATACTGGCTTTCATAATGGCTGTCTATGAATTTACAAGCCCAATAACAGTATAAAAGTTTCCCTTTCTCCACAGCCTCACCAAAACTTGTTTTCCTTTGTCTGTTTGGAAAACAGCTGTTTTAATAGGTGTGAAGTGGTATCTCACTGTGGTTTTGATTCGCATTTCCCTGATGATTAGTGACACTGAGCATCTTTCTTGTTGGTCACTTGAATATCTTCTTTGGAGAAATATCTAATCAAATCCTTTGCCCATTTTTTATTGTGTTATTTTTTTGTTTGCTTTTATTATTGAGTTGTATGAGTTTGTATATTTTGGATAATAACACCTTATCACATAGGTGGTTTTCAAATATTTTATCCCATTCTATAGGTTGTCTTTTCATTTTGTTGATCATTTCTTTTGCTGTGCAGAAGCTTAAATTTGACATAGTCACACTCATATACATTTGCTCTTGTACTTGTGCTACTTATGTCATTCCCCAAAAAAATCATTACCAAGACCAATGTCAAAGAGATGTTTTGCTATCTTTTCTTCTAGCAGTTTAATGATTTCCACTTCTACATGTGAGTCTTTAACCCATTTTGAATGAATGTTTGTGAGAAGTGTAACACAGGGGTCTAGTTGCATTTTCTGCTTATAAAAATCATGAAAATCCAATTTCACTGCACCATTTATTGAAGAGCTCCATTGAGTATCCTTGGCTTCCTTATCAAGTATTAATTGATCTTATAAGTATGGATTTATTTCTGAGCTTTTAATTCTGTTCCATGGTTCTATGTGTCCATTTTATGCCATTACCAGACTATTTTGATTATACTACAGCTTTGTAATATAGCTTAAAAATCAGGAAGTGTCATGCCTTCAGCTTTGTTCTTTTTGCTCAAAATTAATTTAAAAATCAGGAATTTTTGTGGTTCCAAACAAATTTTAAATTTATTTTTTTCTATTTATGTAGGAAGCCTTTGGATTATTGATAGGAACTGCATTGAATCTATAGATAGCTTTGGATAGTAAAAATATTTTAAGAATATTAATTCTTTCAATTCATGAACATGAGCAATCTTTCCAGTTCTTTGTAACTTCTTCAATGTCTTTCTTCGAATTCTTATAATTTTCAGTGTATATATCTTTCACTTCCTGCATAAATTTATTCCTAAATATTTTAAGGTTTTTGATGCTATTGTATATAGGATTGTTTATTTCTTTTTTATATAATTCATTTTTAGTATATAGAAATACCACCGATTTTTGTATACCATTGCATTACTGAATTTGTTGATGAGATCTAACAGGTTTTTGGTGTAGTCTTTTAAATTTTCTGTCTATAAAATCATGTCATCTGCAGATACAGTTCAACTTATCTCTTTCTAAGTCAAATGCTTTTTTTTCTTCCCTGATTTTTTCTTTTCTGAGTCCTGCAGTTCCTACTAGGACTTCTGGTACTGCAGTATATTGAATAGAAATGGTGAAAGTAGAGGCATTGGTCTTACTCCTGATCTTAGAGCAAAAGGCTTCCAACCTTTACCATAAAGCATAGCAAGTGTGGACTTGTCATGTGTTATTATATTGAGGTACATTCATTCTATATCAAACTTAAGAATTTTTATCTTTGATTGATGTTGAATTCTGTAAAAGGTTTTTTGCATCTACTGAGATGATCATATAAGTTTTATCTTTTATTCTATTACTGTGATTTACCACATTTATTGATTTGCAGATGTTGAACTATCCTTGCATATCAGGGATGAATTCAACTTGACCATGATATGTGAGGACCCAAGTAAATAAAATGATAAATTAAGTGGAATACATTGCACCTGTTATCACAGAAACACAAAGGATCATTAGAGAATACCATAAACAATTGTATGCAGACATATTGAAAAACCCAAAAGAAAAGAATAAATCTCTAAAAAGACACAAGCTACCAAGGCAGATCATGAAGAAACAGAAAATCTGAGCAGAGAAAGTAAGGATGTTGAATTAGTAATCAACAACCTCTCAGAAAAAAAAAATTGCCTAGGACCAGATAGCTTCACTGGTTAACTTTGCCAACTATTTAAAGAAGAAATAATGCCAATCTTTCTCAAACTCTTCCAAAAAAAATTGAAGAAAAGACAACATTCCAAAACTCATTTTATGAGGCCAGAATTGCCCTGATATCAATGCCAGATAAGGACACCACAACAAAGAAAACTACAGGTCAATATCCTTGATGAATATGGATCTAGCTCTTATAAGGCTATATTTGTTTTTTTCTGTGATTCATTTTATTGCGGTAGACTTGAGGTAAAGTTACCTTCTAAATGCAGGTGTATTTAAATATATGTATTATAAATCATGTACACATACACTGTCCTAGTATCACTTCCTTAAAATGTATAGTAAGACTGTCCTACTAAGTGAGTATTAGTAGGACAAATACTCATTGTACTACTTCCTTATTAGTAGATGAAATAAGTCACTATCAAAATTAGTGAAACAGGGAAAGATGAGAAACATTGCACTGGCTTCTTCTTTTTTTCATTTTTTCATTGTTGTTCAAGGACAATTGTCTCCATTTCTCTACCACCACTGTTCTCCACCCCACCCACCCCCACTTCCCACCCTCAATCCTATCCCATTTGGCTTTGTCCATGGGTCCTTTATATATGTTCCTTGATGACTCTTCCCCTCTTTCCTCTGTTATGCCCCTCCCCTCTGGTTACTGTCATTTTATTCTTTATTTCAATGTCCCTGGTTATATTTTGCTTGCATTTTGTTTTGTTGATTAGGTTCTGCTTATGTGAGTGGCTCAGAAAACTATGGTACATTTACACAAGAGAACACTATGCACTGGCTTCGTGATGAGCCTTTAAGCAACACAGAAAATCAACGGCAGAATGTCCATTCAGCCAAGGGGTACATATCTAGATATGCTAAATGGAGAGGTCATGTATGTCTCAGAGCAATCTTTCTGAGGAATAAAGGAGAGGGGTACATCCATACAGCTCAGTCCTGTTGCCTGTTTCCATTCATCAAATTTCTCCTGATAGTAGGCTAACTCCACTGTATTTCTGTCTAAGCAGAGCAAAGCCCATTTATAAACTTCTGGGTGTAGCCCTTCATTCAAGTCTTGAAGGAGGACACATCTCTGGTGGTGAGGCTGGCTACCTAGGTGGTGGAACCCCACAAACTGGAGCAGAGTCGTTTATTTAGTAATCTAGTGTCTAAAGGTTCTTGAGGCAATGCCAGAGGAGTGCAAAAAAAGTACATATATGCATTATAGAATTTGTGTAAATCAGGTTTATTTGAAGTGTAATAAAGCAATGAATATTTGGTGTGTAGATGCATCAGTATCACCTATGAATTTTGGTTAAATCCCACATAACTGAACTAAATGAATCTGGCCCTTATCAGGGAAAATTGTAATTAAAAAATACTCAGTGTGGTTTTGAGATATAATTATTACCTCTTTATTTACTTGATTTTTTCAGAACATATTTTTATCTGTATTTTCTAAAGAAAGAACAACTTCATGTAAGATGTCTTTTTTCCCCAAATATTTTGTGATTTTTTTAGCTCTTCAAAATAAAGATAATTCTAATGAACACTAAAATTAAATGAGCCGTATATATTCATCTATTTTTACCCAATATAGACATATGCAGATATATATGAAACTATACTATATTAAGAAGATATATACAGTTAGTATTCTTAAGTTACAAGAAACATTTGTTAAAACAAGGGCCATTTCAATTGTAACCTCATATAGGCACATGAAATTGAATATAATTTCAAAAATTTTTAATTAAAAATCAGCCAACTTTTCAAGCATATCCATTGCATGTAAAAATATATACCCGTGTACCATATTTTTCTGAAGTTTATTGCAGATTGACCTATTTTTTATTGATTGAAAGAATAAAATAAATCAGAATGATTCTTTTGTTTTAATCCCAACTTATTACTCTAAATAGCAATTAAAATTAGAAGAGCTATGTTTTGATTTTTTTTAGTTTTTTATTTTAATCTGTAAAATGTGAATTGAATACTTTTTTAAAAAAGCAATTTCATTATATTTTAAAATAAACAAATATATCATTAAATTCGATTGTATACTTATGTATATAACAGCTGATATTTTTATTTCAAGTCTTCATTTCACAGCTCAAATCTTTTGTGGAAAATTAGAAATCTATCCACAGAAAAACAATAAAGAAAAAAGGCATTTTGATTTTTTAGGCAAGAATGTCAACTCTATATATAGGAAAACTTAATTGGTTGCAAATATTGAGTCAGATTCTCTAACATTCAGCAGAGTATGATTGTAGATAATTTTACCTTCATGTTAACTCCTTCTTGTAGGATTTCCTTTCTGTGTAAACTATTTGAAAAATAATAACTAGTATACTTTTGGTTGTTGGAAAGTATTAAGCTTTGAATAATAAATGAGCCATTGTTTTAATGTCTTTAGTAACACAGCATGGTTTTTAATTTTGAGCTTTTTCCCATTTTTAAAAATATTTGTATAGATTTGCAGCATATAATTCAGCATCATGAATCCTGTATATTTGAAAAACAGCAACTGATGAAAATGATGATGATAATGATAATAATGATCGTGTGTTCATGATTTTACTAGCTTTTACATGCACATTTTTTGGAGAAATTTGTAGTGAATAATGTGTTGCTTTTTCATTTAATAAGAGCCTTCTGCTATTCCCACGATTTAAATAGGCTTTAAATCATTTGCATATCCAATGTTGCATTTGTATTCCAGCACTTCAGTTTCTAAATCTACAAAGAACTTTGCATTAGTATGTTCCTATAATACATGTTTATCTTTAACATTTCATTGCAAAACAAGAAATAGTTGGTGATTTTGGACCTACAAATGCATGGGATTTTCCAAGTGATTGTGAATTCTTCATGTAATCTCCATTTGGTAAAAGACAATTTTCCCTTTTTTGAAAGAAAAAACAATCACCCTTTACAACTGTAAAATTCTATCATATAGAATTCAATGACATCTCTATGATATTTTTGCAAATCTACAATGCCCTTGTAGGACTGTCTCACTTCCGAAGTCAGAAGTTCAGAGATGGACTGCCTCGGACAAACACCGCCTCTGCCCCATACATATGTCATGCACAAGTGAGACCTTTAGCAAGCTACTTAGCTATCCAGTGTTTCAGTTTCTTTATAAACAAAGAAAAAGCAGTAGGGTTATTTTGAGCATTAAATTAATGAATGAATAAGTGGAAAGCACTTAGAAAAGTATCTGGCAAATGCATAGTGCTATGTAAATGTAGGCTTATATCTTGTTTTATACTATTTTTCACTGCCATTTTGTCTGACAGTTTCTCACGTTGACTTATAATGCAATATTTGCTAGGAACATATGCCATATTTTAAGTAACATGGAAACTTAAGAAGAATATCTTACTATGTATTTTTATTGTTATTCAAGTGCAGTCGTCTCCATTTCCCACCTCT
>PVKM010031177.1:0-16941 GCA_004027735.1 Carollia perspicillata | reverse complement strand
CGAATTCTATGATATTTACAGTAGCAGCCCGTATAAGAGATAGGAGATCTTTTGGCTATGTGTCATGTTAACCGCGTTACTCAAGCCAATTGGCCACTTTTAAGAAAGGATGTGAAGAAGATAAGACTCTTGTTGGGAAGGGAAGGGTTGTGAGTTGGATCTAGAAAGCAGTGAAGTTGTGGGAGATCAGATTCTGGGGTAAGGTGAGAGTAAAGGTAGTACATAGGTGTAGCATGTGAGAGAATAGTGTTACCCTCCCTAATAATAGAGTTCAGGAGACTGTGATGTTGGCTTGTATCCGGGGAGGGTGCTTTGAAGTATTTACACTTGGGTGGAACAGCAGTTATTTACAATAATATTAGAGCAACATTCATATGCCAGAATGTATGTGATCTGAATAACCTGAACAGGGGGTATAGGACTTTGAGTAGTGTGCTGATGGAACACAATTCACGTGAAGGACAGTAAATTAGCAATACAATGTAGATGAGAGAACAGGGGAAACCTTTCAAATTGTACAATATGCCCTGCCAAGCAAAGAAGACTATACAGAAAGAAGGGGAATACAAAAATACTATTGAGATAAAGATGTAGGAATAACAAAAAAAGGAGAAAATAATAATAATCCAAATATGCAGCAACTTGCAGTTTCCCTGCTATAGTCGAGTGAAATTTGTCTCGCTGTCTCAGCTGTTGGGTTGCCCCCTGTTTGAGTCCACTTCAGGTCCTTTCACAGTTCCAAGTTTTTCTCTCGCTTGTGGGTATTAAAAAGAAAATGGCAGGAGAAGTAAGAATGGAGAGATAAAATTCAAAAGAAAGTGTGCAGTACTAAATCAAGAAAGAAGGGAAAAGAGGAAAAGCAATTGGAGAGTAAAACAGTAGTGAAAATTTTAAAAATAATAATAACAAAAAGATTACTTAAAAAAATAGCATTAAAAAAAAACGCAAACAAAAACAAAAAAAAAAAAAAATCCACACCTCTTGTTGGTTTCAAACTGGCCAAACCGGTTTTTCTGGTCTTGCTGGCTCCAGAAGGCTGGGGAGTGATTGGTGTGGCATTTCTCCCTTCCTTGTGTTTACTAAACTTTTCTCACAAGCACTCTCCCAGCAGCTAGTCTGACTCCTTTCCCCAATATCTTTGATGTGGGAGTCCTGGTTTTCTTCAGAGCGCTTTTCCCCAGTGGTTATCACTAGACGCTGGGGTGAAGGGGCCCCCACTCGGCTAGGCTGCCTCCATCCAGGGAATTTGTGCCCAAACGCCTCCCTTCCCAATGCTATGGGGATGGATTCACTGTGCTTTCCCTTTAACCCTGGGATCTCTGCCCGGCTGGGCTGGGAGTCAGCTTCAGGGCTGTCACAGCAGAATCCCCAGCC
The DNA here is from genome assembly GCA_004027735.1 of Carollia perspicillata. NCBI lineage: Eukaryota > Metazoa > Chordata > Mammalia > Chiroptera > Phyllostomidae > Carollia > Carollia perspicillata. Next base: position 15,567 of record PVKM010031177.1, on the reverse strand, counting down.
CCCCTGTTTGATAAATTCCTCCTACTCAAGCCTGGTGCCCCGTGTATCCCGATTCTCCAGGCATCCCGGTGACTTTCGGGGTCAGTGTGCAACACAGGCTGCCTCTCAGCTCTCCCCAGCTGGCGCCCACAGACTACGAGAGTAATCCCAGCTCCGTGCGTTTTGCCTCTTCCTCCTTATTCCCCTCTCTGCGACCAGAACTCTGTTGGTGTTTCTCCAACCCTGGTCTGTGGGGGAGGGAGGGAGCAGGTGACCCAGCTCTCTCCCAAGGATTTCAGCAGGCCCTCTGCTTTCAAGCAGTCTGTGGTAGACTGGGCACTGGGGGCCGGGCCTAGGGCTACACACTCACCTGGTCCCCGCGCTGGTCCCCGACCTTACTCTCCTGAAATCTCCTTCTTACTGTCTGCTTTCTGGTTTTTCCATGTCCTCTACAGCTTTGTGGACTCTTATTTTCAAATACTCTCCAATACTGTTGTCTGTCTGCTCTGTTCTTCCATGGATTAGCCAGTTTTTCCTCCTGTGTGTACGGGGAAGTGAAATCCACTCCTTCCTACTCCATCGCCATCTTCCTCCGGTCTCTCATTGCATAATTTTAAATGGTGAGTTTGTCAAGAGAACATAACAACCTTAAAAATTCACATATTACCATGGCTCAAAACAAATGGAGCAAAAACTGACAGAACTGCAAGGAGAAACAGACAAGCCCACAATTACAGTCAGAGACTTCATCACCTTTTGTAAAAAATAGAACAAGTAGACAGAAAATCAGCAGGTATATTTAAGACTTGAACAACACTATGAACCAACTTACTTACTTGACAGTTGTGAAACTTGCCACCAATGACAATAAAACGAATATATGTTTCATATGCATATCAAACATTTATTAAGATAGTCTAATTTCAGGATCATCAAATAAGTCTCAATAATGTTTACGGGACTCAGATAACAAAATATATGTTCTCTCAGCACAAATGGAATTAGATAAGAAGATAATATCAGAAAGATCTCTGGAAAATCCCCAAGTATTTAAATTAGCATCACACAATACATGAATAAATAACCCAAAGAAGAAGTCAAATGGAAGTATACAGTACTTTGAGTGAAAATGAAAACTCAACATATGATAATATGTAGAATGGACAAAAGAAGTACTCAAAGGAAAATTTATAGAACTAAACATATATATTAAAAATACAAGATCTCTGGCTAGTGTGGCTCAGTGGATTGAGCACCAGCCTGTGAACAAAAGGGTTGCTGGTTTGATTCCCAGTCAGGGTCCATGCCTGGGTTGCAGGCCAGGTACCCAGTAGGGGGCATGTGAGAGGCAACCACATATTGATGTTTCTCTCCCTCTCTTTCTCCTTTCCTTCCTCTCTGTCTAAAAATAAATAAATAAAATCTATTAAAAATAGAAGAAAGCTTGATGGCCTAAGTAAATGGAAATTTTATTCAAACCACTGTTCTACAAAGAAAACTGTAGGTCAAGATGGCTTTACAGGTAATTCTACCAAATACTTAGGGATAACATAACACTGACTCTTTGCAAAATTTTCCAGAAAGCTGAAGAGTAGAGAATACCTCCCAAATCACTCTACAAGGCTAGAATTACCCAGATAACTAACCAGGCAGTTATGTGACAAAAAATAACTACAAACCAATCTCCTTATGAATATGTATGCAAAAATTTTTAACAAAATTTTAGTATAAAAATACAAGACACCATGAACAACTAAGGTTTATTCCAAGAGTTGATATTTGAAAATCATTGGAACTCATCACCTTAAAATAAAATGGAAGAACCACATAATCATCTCAATGGAGAATTTTTTAAGTTTTTTATAATTAAAAAAAGAAACACATTACTGATGAAAAAAGAAAAAGTTTTGTCAACAACTACCATAATCTAGAAAGATGCCAAAGAAAAACTGACTTCTTCCCAATCCTGCAGTTTGGGGGCGGGGCAAGAGGGAGTTAATTTTTCACTTCATTTCACTCATCACTGCATCACTTGGGCAGAAATAATTTAGCTCCCTTCTAGTCCTACCAACCATATCTAGGCTGGAGAATCAGAGAGTTGCCCAAGTAGTGTTGGTACTAATCTATTTCTGCCCAGATGGTGTCTGAAGATGTCTCTTCATAGTAGTGTCACACTGGTCAGGGGGCAGTCTGAGCCTCTACTCCTAACCAACCATAATAAGATTAAACAAGGCTATTCAAATCAGGGCCAGTAACCACTAGGTTTCATCTCCTCCTCAGCTGAGCAGGATCTAGTTGGGAATTGAATATGTACCTGACATCAAAAAGTCATTCAAGATGATGGAATGTGGAACCAGTTGGCACCCAGCATTCCCTTTCTCTTCCCTTGGTGTGAGTAGAGCCAGAAAAGGAAGGTCAGCTACCCTGCAGCAACAAGCCAACAAGCCAGTGTCAATCAGCCCTTTCCAAGCACTCTCCTTGGTGGAAACATCCCAGTGGAGAGCTGACCCTACACCTCTACTTGGAGGCAAAGGAGGCTGCAACAACTAATGCCTCAATTTATCCCAGAAAGTCTCAGTAGGGCCAACAGGGGAGCTGAACTTTCTTGCCATACATCTGCCATGATGAAGGGTAAATCAGCATTGCATCTTTGCAAGGGTGAGGTCTGCAGGATCCAGAGTGAAGCTAAACATACACACTCACCTGATTCTTATGCTATACTTCAACAGGGGAACTGCCTGTTAAAAAATAAGATCAAATAGGATCCATCACTCATAATAATCAGAATGTTCAGACTATAATCAAACATGTGCAAAAATGTTCAACACAGTTTATTTGCAATAATCAAAAGGTGGAAAAATTCAAATGCTCTTTAACAAGTGCATGAGTACACAACTTGTGGTGGTACATCCATATAAAAAAGAATGAACTATTGATGTATGTAACAACTGAATGAATCTCAAGGAATCTGTGCTATCAAAAAACTCAAATGGTAAGTTCATTTATATAGCATTATTAAAAATAACAATTATAGAGATGAAATTTAGTGATTGCCAGAGGTTAGAAGGGGAAGAGGGAAGTAGGGGAGCTGGGTGAAAAAGGTCAAGTGATTAAGTACAAATTAGTAGTTACAGAATAGTCACAGAGATGTAAATTACAGCATAGGGAATATAGTCAATAATATCATACTAACTATATATGGGGCCTTGAAATATCAGGGATCTACTCTGTAAAGTACATGGTTGTCTAACCACTATGCTATACATCTGAAACTAATACAGAATGATATTGATTGTAAGCTATAATGGAAAATTTTTAAAATGCATATTGTTTAGGTCAGTTGGTCCTCACTTTTTTAGTATTACATACCCCTTTGAACATCTAATAAAAAATAGACCCTATCTTAGGAAAATGTACAGGTCCATTAAAAATGTACATATTATATCCCTCCCATACCACACACATACACTCACACACACACGTGTGTAATTCATTTTGAATATAACTCCAGGGGATTCATAGGTTTCTCTAGTTAAGAATGCCTGAACCCAAGGAGTAACTGATCTCCCTTTAAGATGGCTCAGCTGCTATTTGCGTCTTCCACTTTCTGTCTCATTCCCAAGTTGCATCTTCTCTTTCTTCTCTGTGTCCTTTCTCTGCTTTGTAGCTTTTGCTTATTCATGATGTCAACCTGTGCATTATCAGGCTTGCTCTGGTTCCTAGAGCACAGATCTTCTTTTCATAAGTGTACAAACTCAACTATCTTGCATAGCATTTCAGATGGTCAATAGACTTCCTCATTTGATATCACTTGGTTCAGTGATATCAGTATGGTCAGCATGTCAGAGTCCCTTAGATACTGGCCTAACCTGACTGAGAAGGTGTCAGGATGGATGTAGACTGGTAGGTAGCAATTCTGCAATGTGGATGGCTAGGCTCCTTCCAGGAGCCCTGGAGGTGAAGATCCTGAAGTTGAGTGACCCAGCAGGCTACATCTCCTAAGTCAGGTGGTAGGCAGGGTCAAGGAAGCTTCCACTTGGCATTGTGACTAGGGTAGAGAGGAGACAGGTACTGGGAACTGCCCTGCCTGGTTTCAGAAGCTGTAACCCCCCATGGCTAAAGCTGAGCAAAAAGACCTTGGGACCATAAGCCACTAAGGAGACAAAGCTCTTTTTCCCAGCTGGGCTGCTGCTTCTGCCCCCTTTACTTCACTCTGCTTGGCCCTGTGCAGATGACTGCTTAGCCAAAGATGAGTAATATTTCTCAAGGGAGGTACCACCTAAAACAAACACAGTCATGATGGGGTCATCAGGGAAGGACTTGGAGGACTATAGAAAAAGTGGGTGATGGACTCTCACTCCTCGGCTTTGACATAGCCTGAGTCCTCATTCTATCTGTAAGAAGTCTCCTAATCTTTTGGCTGCCCCCATCCCCCACCGGACTTAAGCCTAAAACAATGCCAGAGTGCTGGAAAAGGTGGTTGCCTAGGGCAATCAGACCTAAGAAAGAATGCATAAAATCCTGTGAAACCTGCTTTGATAATACCCTCAATTTAAATGGTAAGGGTCCAAGCATAAAATTATTTTGTTTCCCAAAGTTTTATGGCCTTTGACTATCTGACCTTGACTCAGAATAAGCCCCCAGAGTTCTTTGAATGTCATCTATTGTTTGATCATTTACTGCCTGACAATGATTGGTGAGCTTTATACCTTGTATTTCTGTGCAAATTAAACCCAATAAAAACCCATTGAGGAACAGGCACAAGGCCCTTCTCCCTTGAGAGATTGGCTGCCTTTCCTCTCTAAACAGATCTCATCTTGGTAGATTAATTCTCATCTGTGGCAGATGGGAGAGGGGCTTTTCATGTGGAGCTGCCCCACAGGCAGGTCTGAAAGCTCCCCCCCCCCCACACACAAACACAATCACTTCTTCATGTTTTATGGAAATCCTCTACTACAGGGGTCTAGAAGAGATCTATTCTAATTTCCAGTTGTCAGAACAGCATTCCCTTCTCTGATGGGGTGAATCACCTCTGTGGGAACTTTGGGGAGGGAGGGAAGGGGCCAAAGGTACTTACTCAGCTCTTCATGTATGTGCTTGGAGTGAGCAACTGTCAGGTGCCTGAATACAAAGGATGAGAGGCTCTGGAAGGTGGGAAGGGGTCAGGAAACAGCATATCCCTTCCTTCTTGACAAGGCAAGGAAGACCAGACCATGTCTGCACCTCTCAGATTCTCAGCTGCCTTTGCTCACAGCTAAATCTCTGAATGAAAATAAATAGCCATAGCCCAAATTTTCAAGAATAATATTGTGTTGGCCACTGGATACCAGTAGGTCTATTTAGCACTCAATGATTATTTGGGAACAGTAAATACATGTAGTATTAGTAGAACGTTACAGAACTGGCTATTTATAAAAGTGAAAAGCATTTTGTAGTTAACAAATCAAAATTTTTATACAGTAAAAATTAATGTTATTAATTTAACTTGGTCTCAGAAATTTGGAATCTTGTGTTTTTTTCCCCTCTATCTTAAACATAGTTTTTCTCCAAATAAAGTTTTTTTTAAAATTGTTGTTCAAGTACAGTTTTCTGTCTTTTACTCCCATCCCACTCCACCCCCCCAGTGCTCCCCACCTCCCTCCCATTTCCATCCCCCTTAGTTTTTGTCTATGTGTCCTTTATATTTGTTCCTGTTATCCCTTCTTTTTTACCCCTGAAATTCCCTCTCCTCTCCCCTCTGGTTACTGTCAGCGTGTTTTCAATTTCAATGTCTTTAGTTATATTTTGCTTGCTTATTTGTTTTGTTGTTTAAGTTCCTGTTAAAGGTGAGAGCATATGGTATTTGTCTTTAGCATTATGCTGAGTGAAATAAGCCAGGTGGTGAAAGACAAATACCAAAGAAAAAGTTTTATTTAATGTTTATCTTATAAGAGTAGTCCATGATGAGAGTAGAAAATTAAATAAAACAAAAAAATTTAGAAGAGAATAAAATATTTCAACTACCTGCTTCTTTATCTGATAAACCTCGTACTTATTATGTGAAGGTCCAGAGGACAGGAGGAATGAGCACCCATGGCTGAGTGGAGAAGTAGATTCAAGGCATGAGTACTCTGAGACAAAAGAAGAGAAAGAAAAAATTCTTCAGTGTAGCAAAGTCCAGTTGCCCTAGGAGAAGATTCAGCCTTTCCCTGATAAAACAGGACACATATAACTGGGAGAAGGGGCCTCAGTTGACCTCTTGGGTTAGCAAAGGATGAAATGAGTGAGAGGACCTCAAGCTGTGAGGGGAGGAAACAGAAGTGGGGCAAGGGCAAGGGGGCTAGTGTAAGAAAGAAGTGGGATGCCTCTGGATGCACTTTCTCCTAGTAGGAAGGGAATAAGGGACCTGAGCCCACTGGTGATGTTTCTTTCATATGATCAGGAGCCAATGTGTGCAGTACTGCCTCTCTGCCAGGTACTAGTTCCCTATTTTTGTGAAGGAAGAGATATTTCAAACTGAGGGACAGAGGGGCCTACTGCCCTATAACCCTGCAGGTTGGATATAAGGTAGGGGGGACCTTGGAGTACTGATGGTAACAGACAGAGGCTGGAGAATCCAGCCTGCTTTCCAGATGTCACCTCCCTCTCACCCCCATTCATTTTGGTGCAAAGAATTGAGTGAGTGTTGGAGGAGATGTCTGAGTATCATCTCATTTCTCTGGATAAGTGCAGGCTTATGGCAGAAAGACATGTGAGAAGAAGGAGCAGTCTCCCCTAGAAGGCTATGAATCTGTTGCTACCTATGAACCCCTGAGGTGGAGGTTGCAGAGGGCAAACACAAGAGCAGATCCAGGACTGAATTCTCTCTACCCCTTCCCTGATACCCATCTTTTGGTGCAAGAAATGAAGGGCTTGGTGGGAGGAGACTGAAAGGGGCCAGAGTCTGAGAATAGATACCAGTTAAGATCTCCTAGGAGGCAGGCTATAGGGATACATCTGGTGGAGGGAGAGTGCAGGGGGAGGATACAAGAAAATGGACTGATCCCAGAGGAGCAGCTTGAGAAAGGCACAGTCTGAGGTCTCAGGATGGGGGTTGGGGCAGACTCAAAAAAGGTCAAGACTGTGCCCTCTGTGTCTCTTCCCCACCTTGGAGCTGGAAATTGTGGGCTGCAGGAGGGGTGGGTTGGGGATAGGTGTGTGGGAGGCCAGGTTTGGGGTGGTCCTGCCAAGGATGGTGATAGAGGTTCAGTCTGGAAACAAGGTTCCTATTGCGGAGAAGTGGCTTCTGAACTAGAGAGGGCTGAAAGGAAGCAATATAGACCAACTATTTTACTGAGTTTGGAAATAATTTGTCTCTTGCGTTGTAGGAAAATGTGGTATTTCTGTGTATGTGAAGAAAGAGAAGGTGGCAGGAATTCTCTGGATATTTCTGTCCTTCCCTTTTTTCAGAAAACTGATGGCCTTGTGCTATCTGGGCATTTGGGGTAAGGATTTTTGAAGGCAGAAACATGATGAGCACAGCAGGATCTGCCTTCTGCACATCCTTGTCCTGAACATCATTCATGTCAGTGCAAGAAAAAATGAGGTAGAACTTTGGAAGGAGGATTCAGAAACATAGAAACACTTTGAAACCATGTTTTCTCTGCCATTGTGCAGGAGTAGACAAATGGAGGATGTAAAAGAGGGACTTTAGAGGGGGATTAGAGGTGCAAGGAAAAAGGTCAAGGGGTGGTGGCAGTTGGGAAAGTTTTGACAACTAAGTCCAAAAAGTGTCGGTGTATCTGTTGACAGTCATTTGCTTCTCAATCCCTCATTTATCAATAGTCTTCTATCTCTCTACAGGTCTTCAGGTCTGTGGTTGTAAACACCAATCTAGAAAAGAAAAGGAAAGACCTGCAGGATCAGTGCAGGTCAGTGGAGGTGACTTAAGCCTGAGCAGAAGTTGGGGAAGCCACTACATAACACCCTTCCTCCAAGCTTTCCTATTGAAGTCTCAGAATACACGAACTCTGTAGGACCCTAAGGGAAGGTGGTGCTTTATGACTGGTGAGGATAGTCAGGAAGAACAGGGAAGTGAGAGATAGAGATGTGGCATTTGTGAAGCCTCTTAAGGAGTAACCCTGAAATCTGAAAAATGGTCTTTGCTGATGTGTCTGTTACTCTAAAAGCCTTACAATTGCAGGCAAGGGAAAAAAAGAAATGAGCCAGGATACTTACAGGTCAGTATAAGTTGGGGCTACCCAGTTAAAATTGTTATGGGTATAGCCAAGGCCAGAGCAAAGTGTAGGGACACATCTGTTCTTACACACTTCTCAATGCACTCCACTTAAATGCAGAGAGAAGCACCTATGGAAGTTTCTGCAGGGTTGGCTTATGAAAACATGTGTAAAGTAGGAAGGAAAAAAAAGATACATACAGGTGGGAGTGTACCTGGAATTTGGGATCAGGTGAGGAAAACCCTACGTCATAAAGGCAAGTACTATCAGGACCTGTATTCCATCACCTGAATCTTCAGTCTCCCTTGTCTCCTCTTTGCCTCCTAGGACAGGCAAGGGAGGGGACATCTCAACATGGAAAAACTCTACAATGAAAATGAAGGAAAACTGGGAAATTGGGGAAAACCAGAAGATGAAGTATATACAGAATATGCAGGAAACTCAGATGAGGAAGAAAAGCCAGAAGTGGAGGGGAAATCAAGACACAATGGGAGGCACCAGGATGAAGGATAGCCAGATGATGAGGGGAAACAAGAAAAGCAGAGCAGAGTCTGAAAGTGAGGGAAAACCACACAGTGAGGGCAAGCCAGAACCCCAGGCCAAGCCAGAGAGCCATCCACAGGCTATTGAAAAGTGGCGGGCTGAAGATCTTGTGCCCCAGAAAACAAAGCAAAAAAGAAAAAAAAAAAAGATAGGGTGACACATGATTCTCCCGAGAACTATCAGGAAGACTTACAGGAAAGGCACCTAGGCAGTGAGGAGATAATGAGAGAATGTGGAAATCTGTCAAGGGCTCAGGAAGAGCTAAGGAAAAACCAGAAATCAAATGGTCTTCATTGGACGTAAAGAGATGTACAGGATCCATTTGTCCCAAGGGACCAAAGTGGTGTCGGGAGTGAGGTGGAAAGATAGGGGCCAGAAATACTTAGAAGATGTTTCATAGGTTTAATGTGTTTGACCTTTAAATCTTACTTCTCTGATGAGAATATTCCACCCCTGCTTTCCTGTTGGTCATTTGCCAGGCGATGTGCTCTAACCTTAAGCTGATACTTTGCTGTAGGTGCCTCCCTTGTTACCAGCAGCCTTTTGATCCAACTATAAAGTGCTCTCAGTTTTAGTAGGGGATTTTCACCCATGTGCATGGAAGAGATGTTCGTGGCACTTCATAAAAATAATAATAAACAGTTTTCAGAACTGCATATACAGCATCAGTCCCTTTTTTGAAAAACAATGTTACATAATACATCCATGCTCAAGGAAAACAATGGAACAGTAGAACAAAAGACAGTGGAGGAAATTATACTTTCTCTCATCTGCATATTTTTCCATAAAAACACATTACTTTTGTCATAAAATAAATAATAATAAAATATTTTTAAAAGTAGGGAAATAAATACCAAGCAATCAAAATAACTGTTCAGTGAATTTATGAAGGTAGTGGGGGTACTTCAAATTCCTGTTGTCAGGATGTGAAATTATGCATAAATCTCACATTATCTCTGGAACTCGAAGTTGGAGGAATCAAACAGGTAGTTATGGATCCATTACTGTAAGGGACACTCTTGACATCTGTGAAATGAGGATAAAACTTGCCTTCCAGGGCTGTGGAAATCAGTTGAGATACTGAGTATGTGAGCCATGTTGGGCTGGCTCCTACCTCTCCCCTGCACTAGCAGGACCAGAACACTGTAAAACATTTGGAAGAGGGTTTTTCAACTTTAAAAAAGTTGGAAAAGTGAGGGAGTTTTCAACTTTGCATAGGAATAAGTCCAGAGAGCTGAGAGGTGGGTACCACTGTACCTGGGGCAATTCCATGTCTGGTTGGCACTCCACCTCTTCTCATGGGCCCTGTACCATCCTAACGGCCCCATTGCTCATAGTTGGATGGAATCCTCAAGGTAACAAAGACCTTTTGATTTCCCTGGAGTCTCTGGTGAGTTGAAGCTCCACTATGTTCCCTACTGAACTGTGAAGAAAACCCTTCTTCTCATGTTATAGTTTTATTTATCTTGACATTAAATTTGAAAAAATGTCTTATAAACCCTTTATTAATATATTTTTCAGGCATTATAATTATCCTACTAGACTTGTGCCCTTTTCAAAGCAAAAAATTTGATCTTACTCATCTGAGTAGCCACTACACATAATAGAAGCTTAAAAATTAATACATTAATAATGGAAACAGAAGGTCTTAATTCTTGGCCCAGTTCTTGGCCAATTGAATATATAGCTTTAAGCATGTCATTCTTTAGCAAATGAATCTTGCCACTCCAAAAGAAAGACAGCAGGAGATTGTATCAAAGTCTATTCCTAGACAATTTTAACATTGGATATTGTAGTGTTTCTTGAAGTTTTCTAACTAATAGCATACTACCTGCACCCTAATCACCTACCTTGAAAATGCATATTCCTGGCTTCAACATCAGATCCAATGTACCAGAACCTCTTTTGACCTGTCCTCACAATGTCTGTGTGTGTCCTTTGTTCCTAGCTCATTTTAGATTTTATCAAATGAATACCTGTACAAAATTTTAAAATCAAATTGTGCAAATGAATTTACTATTAAAAACTGTGGTCTGGACCTGACCTCTGTGGCTCAGTTGGCTGGGCATCATTCCACAAGGTGAAAGGTCTCCAGTTTGATTACCAGTCAGGGCACATTCCTGAGTTTCAGACCTGGTCACCAGTTGGAGTACGTGGGATAAGCATTATCTCACACATTGATGTTTCTCTCCCTCTTTTTCCCATTCTTCTCCTCTCTCTAAAAATAAAATAAATAAAATCAAAGAAAAAGAAAAAGAGAAACTGTGGTCTGCCTTGCCATTCCAGATTCTCACTCTCTAGAGACAACTGCAATGAAATATTTTGAGTTACTTCTGGTATTTATCTCTGTATCTCTGTATCTGTATCTCTGAATAATAAGCTTATGCTACTATTTCTTTTTTAAATAGCTTAATCGAAGTGTAATTCACATACCACAAAATTCACCCTCAAAATTGTACACCTTCAAAGTGTACAATTCAGTGGCTTTTAGCATATTAATAGAGTTCTGAAACCATCACAGTTAAGTAGTTCCAGGGCACTTTCATAATCCTATAAAGAAACTCCATGTCCATTAGCATATACTGGTGTTTTCATTCCTTCTTCCCCCCAGCATCTGGCAAACACTGATTTGTTTTCTCTCTCTATGAATTTGATTATTCTAGATATTTCATATAAAAGGAATCATACAATATATGGGCTCTTGTATCTGACTTCTTTCATATAGCACAATGTTTTCAAGGTTTATTCATGTTGTAGCATGTATCAGTATTGAACATTCATGTACATTTTTTACTTTTGCCTTTTAAAACAAACTATTAAGTCAAAGTATAAAATTTACAAGTACGGAAATGATAGTTCTGCCTTATCTACTGAGGTAGATAACCTTAGAACATGCTAATAAAGATGTACTTTAAATTTAATTTATTTGTTTTCTGTCTGGTTTAAAGAAAATACAAATGTATAGTATTTGACACCAATAATTTCTGTTGGAAAAAGGGAAGAAAATGTTTTCAATTTTTTCTTCTTTTTAAACAAAATTTTGTTTCCAAATTTACTAAGATGTAATTGACATACGTTACTGTATAAGTTTAAGGTATACAGCACATGATTAGACTTACAAATACTGTGAAATGATTACCACAATAAGCTTAATTCACACTCATTGCCTCATACAGATATAAGAAAAAGAAAAATTTTCTTGATACATATATTATTTCATAATATATATAATATATAAGAGTTTGTCCAGAAAAAATCCAACCATTGTTAACATAATAAGAAAGATTTGCACAACAATGATGTATCCTGGCAGCCAAGGAGAGTGGACTGGAATGCTCATAGATGAACAATGATTACTTCGCTGTACTAGTCAGTGGGGATGGTAGATGCCATTGAGTGTGCACGTGTACTGTGTGTCCATCACATTCAAAATGACTTAAGTGTGTAGAGCAATGAATCTGCATCAGATTTTATGTTAAGCTTGAATATTCCTCTATGAAAACTCTTTGAATGATTCAGAAGGTCACAGCTATGGGGAAATGGTGATTGGCAGCTTCACCAAGACAATGCACCCACTCATGCATCATGTCTCAGGCTGAGTTTTTTGGCAAAACATCAAATCACTCAGGTGAATCAGATCCCCTACAGCCCAGATTTGGTGCCCTGAGACTTCTGGCTTTCCCCAAAACTAAAATCACCTCTGAAAGGGAAGAGACTTAAGACCATCAGTGAAATTCAGGAAAATAGGATGGGGCAGCTGATCGTAATTGGGAGAACTGTGTAAGGTCCCAAGGTGCCTACTTTGAAGGAGTCTGAGGTGACATTGTACTATGTACAATGTTTCTTGTATCTTGTATCTTGTACAATGTTTCTTGTATCTTATTTATTCTTTGATAAATTTCCCCACTTTTCATATTACATGGCTGGATACCTTCTGGACAGACCATACATATAAAAAATACAACAGTATAAACTTTTGTATCTAAATATGTTTTAATTTTTTTTTGAATATCGAGGAATAGAATTGCTGGGTCATATAGTAACTCTGTTTTACTTTTTGATGAACTGCCAAATTGATTTTGAAAAGCAGCTGTGGCATTTGACAATCCCATAAGTAGTGTACAAAGGTTCCAATTTCTCCACATCCACACCAACACTTGTCATTGTGTGTACTTTCTATTGCAACCATTTTAGTGGATAGGAAATAAAATCTCATTATGGTTTTGATTTACATTTCCTTAACAGCTAATGATGTTGCACATTTCTTTATGTGCATATTGGCCATTTGTATATCTTCATTGGAGGAATGTCTAGTCAAATCCTTTACCCACTTTAAAATTGGGTTGGTTGTCTTGTTATTGTTGAGTTGTAAGAGTTCTTTGTTTATTCTGAACATAAGTCCCATATTAGTTGTATGACTTGCAAGTGCTATTCTTGAATTGTTAACTTCAGTCACTGTCTATTGACTTTCCGATATGATAATTATTTTCCTCTTACCTAAATTATAATCCCCACTATCTGTTGCATTCCCCAAATAGAGTTTTACCACATACAATATGTGTATATATTTCAACAAGTATTCCAGTGATTCCGGTGCTTAACTCTGAGGACCTTAGGGTGCATTTGTCAGGTTAGGCTAAGCATAGGCTAGGATAACTACCAACCCCAAAACATCAGTGGCTTAACACAACAAAGGTTTCTTTCTCAAACTTCATGAGGATTGAAAGTGGAGAGCTTCTTCTCCCCCTAGTCTCCCAGAGATCCAGACTAACCATGATACCACCGCATCAAAGAAAAAGTATACATGGAGATCTCATACTCATTTTTCTATACTCTGGTATAAAAGTGATATAAATCACCAATGTTCATAGCTAATTTTTTCATATTTCTATCTCTTTTAATTCTGACAAGCAATTTTGAAAGAAATATTATTATTCTCTATAGAGGAAAAGGCATTTTATGCATATTGATAGCTTAACTGCCTTGGCCATCAAATCTATGCATCATGCTATGCTTACAATGCATGTTAACATTCAGATGAGAGGTAGCATTTTTTTCTCCTGAGTTGGAGGACCACATGCCTTTGCATGTTCCCTTTGCCTGGAATCTCCCGTGCTTTTGGGTCTGTGCTGACTCAGATATCAGAAGTACTGCACCAGGTGGATACAGAACTGAAGTAGTCACCAAACCATCCAAACAGGCCCAGGCACAATAAAGGTCCTCCTGGAAGTATGAGCAAGTTTGGTTGGGATCACTGTCTACCTTTATTGTTCTGGGGGACTATTTCATTGGACTCTGAGAGAAGAGCTTAACTTTTTTATTTTAAATCCTAATTATCTGGTCCAACCCGGGTTTGTACCTGGCTATGAAAGGGAAAATACTTTGAACTTTTATGTTATGGAGTTTCATTTCCATCCCTACAAAGTTCTCCTTCGTATATCAAAGAGAAAAAGGGTTGGAAAAAATGCAAAGCTTTATGACAGACAATAGAGAGAGTTCCTGTCATTGGAAAGTATTCAACATATCACCTGTTGAGCAAAAACACAATGTTGTTAATGGCAGCCATATACTAAGAGATATCTACTTTGCTTCTTCCTCACTATCCTCCCAAACACAAGAAATGGTTCTAGGATAAGGAGGGAACTATTTCTGAGAATAGTATCCAACTTCCTCTCTACTGTAAGTTACTAGAGCAAAACAGTTTGAACTGCTTATGGGAAGCAATAGGGATTTAAATCAAGTGTTATATTTAGGTTGTAAAATGAGCAAGGTGATTTTTGGCTTCAGCAACAAATAGAGGACTTAAAAGAATGCCACTCACACTTACGGTAGGAAAAGAAGTTGAATAAAGTGAAAAATGATAAATATTCTTTTTTAATATATCTTACTGATTATGCCATTACAGTTGTCCCATTTCCCCCCTTCATTCCCCTCCGCCCTGCACACCCTCTCCCACCCACATTCCCCCCCTTCAGTTCATGTCCATGTGTAATAAGTTCTTTAGCTTCTACATTTCCCACACTACTCTTGCCCTCCCCCTGTCTATTTTCTCCCCACCATCTATGCTACTTATTCTATGTATCTCCTCCCCTACTCTCCTCCTCCCACTCCCCTGTTGCTAACCCTCCATGTGATCTCCATTTCTGTGGCTCTGCTCCTGTTCTAGCTGTCTGCTTAGTTTGCTTTTGTTTTAGGTGTGGTTGTTAATAACTGTGAGTTTGCTGTCCTTTCGCTGTTCACATTTTTTATCTTCTTTTTCTTAGATAAGTGCCAGGGTCCAGCCTTGGCAGGTCTCAGGGTCCCAGAAGGTTGGACAGTGCAGGCGACAAATGAAGAGACAGACACCCAGTTGGATGCCAGAGAACAGCTAGCCTCTTGGGTCTAGCTGAACTCAAAGGAGTTTGATTAAGCTTTATTTTCATAGACATTGTTACATGACAACCAGGGAACAGGTGCATGGCATGATCATTTAAGCAGAAAGAGTTGGTACAGAAGCAACTTGGAAATGTACAGGAAGTTCTGTAGATTCAGTTATGCTGAACAAAGGGTATTTTGACCAGGTGGGCTATAAATAAGACAATTAGAAATAGTTGTATGGTACAGAGCTTCAAATGGCTATTGATGAATAGATGTTTATTAAAATTCTCAGAATTTAGCATAAATCAAAAGGATATGCTAGACTGGACAGTGGTTATGGAAACTTTATTAAAGGGCCTTTGTGGTTGGTTAACTTAGCCATCTATCTTCTTGCCTAGAATCTTTCTTCATGTTTTTAGGATGCGAACTCCTTTGTAATTGTTTCTATGTGCTTAGTTAGTAATAGTTAACCAGCTTCCTCTGCTTCTTTACT
>PVKM010031176.1:0-16926 GCA_004027735.1 Carollia perspicillata | reverse complement strand
CAAACAATAAATATACACTCAGGTGAGGATTAAAAAAAAAAAAAAAGCAACAAGAGCATCAGGGAAGGAAGAACGTTAATGCATAAGCTAGCTGGAGATGAGAGGAAGAGGTGCAAAGACATGCCTGAGGTCCTCGTGCTCACAAATTCTCACCATTTCCCTTCTCTCCTGATTAACCAGCTTAAGCAGCACAAACCACAGAAAATGATCTAAAAATGCATGATTTAAACTCTAAAGCTTTCAGAATCCAATGCCTGAATCTGAGTTGACTGCCTTCATAGGCAACACACAACTATAGTAAAAGCTGTTCCCAAAACTTTCATTTGAAAAAGTATTTCATCCAAATTCTGTAGCATACCTATTCTGAAACAGAAAAGGTGATACAACAGTCCTGTAAGAGGTTTGAATCAACATCACAAATGGCTAAAACAACTGCATGTGAAGGACAGCCAAGGAGTGCCTCCCCTACCACTTACCCTCACAGCCCAGTGGGCTTCTACGGAAGGCGGCGTGACCATCAAAGGGCTGCTGGTGTCATGCTGGAAAAAAAAAAAGAAACATTCTACTGTGGCTGGCACAGAATCAAGTTACAGGAGGGTATGTTTATACAAAGGACACACTTGTCAAAGTGCTTTCAAAACAAGGAGTGGGGGGAGGAGAACGGTGTGTTCCCCCCTCCAGGAGTGCACCCTTGCCTATCGTACCTCTCAGGCATGTGTGGCCTAAACCCTGAGGGGCCCCACGAGACTTGCAGCCAGAGGAGTAGTGGGCAGTGGCAGCTTATCCCAGCTAAGCCCTTGAACCTGTCCCCATGGTTCCCTTTTCCTTTAACTTTCCAGTGAGCTGATGAGCAGCCCCGCCTTGGCTCACTTCTTTCCTGTAACGCTTCTAGACAGCCACAGCCATCCCGCCAAGCTCTCTCATTGTTCTGTCCATCCTATGCCCTGCCTTGCTTCGCTGTCCTCAGCTTTAACAAACATACTCTCAAAATAAGAAAAATAATTTTTCAAATGGGTGAAGACCTCAAAAAGTTAAACACAATGACCACAGGACCCAGCAATTCCACTCTTAGGTATGCCCCAAAGAAGTGAAAACAGGTGTGCATGAATTTTTATGTCCACCGGCAGACGAGCAGATTAAACAAATGGGTGGCCACACAATGCTCTCCTCTTCAGCCGGGAAGCGGAGTGCAGCACTGACACGCGCTACGATGTGGATGAACCTTGACAACACTATGCTGAGTGACAGAAGGCAGACGCACGATTCCATAAAATGTCTAGAATGGGCAAATCCAGAAACAGAGGCAGATTAGGGGCTGCCAGGGGCTGGGAGCGAAAGAAATTGGGAGCAATTACTTATTGGGTAAAGGGTTTCCTCTTGGGGTGATGAAAGTGCTCTAGAACTACAAAGAGGTAATGGTTGCACAACATTATTTATGCACTAAATGTCACGGAATTGTTCAAAATGATTAATTTTATATTATATGAATTTCATCTCAATAAAAAAAAAGTGGGGAAGAAACCCTGGAGAGAGAGAGACAAATAGATGCGGGATATCACAAGGCAAACTGGAAGTGTTCTGACACTTACGAATTTAGGCGGTGGCATGTTTAAATTCAGATTGCTCAAGGTAACTTCATGGCCACTCTGCGCACAGGCCACCAGTCTCAGTGCAACATAGAAACCCTGCAAAAATCCAAAAAAGAATGAGGTGTAAATCCTACCCAGCTAGAGGTGGCAGCAGAGGAAGAGCCTCCTGTGGCAGCAGGCTCCAGGAAAAGAGAGATTTCAGTTCCCTTTAACAAGGAAGACTGTGTATGCAGAAGTCAATTATAGTGTCGAGTGGAAGAGGTCTCACCCTGGGAACAATGTTTAAATGCATATGCTAAAACAGCTTAGTCTGTTTGCATTTTGAATGCTGTAAAATTTCAAATAAATGTATTTTAAAAAATAACGAGCTCCTAACACTTAGGAAATGCTAGATTGTATAAGTAGCAAGCTTTATACATTTAGGACTATGAATTATGATTCACATATGTGACTTTTTTTAAAGACTTTATTTATTTATCTTTAGAGGGGAAGGGAAGGAGAGAGAGAGAAAATATCAATGTATGGTTGCCTCTAGTGCATGCCCTGCTGGGAACTGGCCTGCAACCCAGGTATGTGCCCTGACTGGGAATCGAACCACAATCCTCTGGTTCGCAGGCCCACGCTCAATCCACTGAGCTACACCAGCCAAGGCCTCATATGTGACTTTTTAAAAATGGTGTGAAATAGACACAATATTGGAGAATTTACATTCAGGAGACACTGCGATCCCTTCAGTTGGCCTCACTGAGTAGGGCATGCCCTGCCCACCCACTTCCGCCTGCTGTGGCCCAAGGTGAACTTCACCTCCTGCGCAGGGACAAAGGACCTAAACAAGGCCATCAGCAGCCTTGGCTCCTTCTTGCTCTCCTCCTAACCCTGAACCAGTCACACCACAGGTTTAGTAGACTCACACAGCATCGCCTAATTTTTTTTTAAGTGATCAACTGGACCAAGACTATGGACTGTTTTAGAGCTACAATTTTACTTTTAAAAATGTATTCAAAGAGATAAGCAATAGGTTAGACTTCCTCAGGCTGCTGTCCACAGAACGCCCGTGTAGTGTACAGAGTAAAGGGGACATAAGTTTCGGGGGGCTACATTAGGCAAAGGTAACAGGCTTCTTCCCCATGAAGATCCTCAGAACCTTACACAGGCAGATACACAATGTAAATCCCAAGAAAGAGAGGAATAGTGGATGGTGCTTTCCCAATGGATCAGATTATGGACTGTGGAACACCAGAAACAGCGTCCCTTGGAATGTAGTTTAGGGACAAGCTGAACTAAATTAAAATATGACCATTTAAAGTCATTTGTAAATACTACAAATTTCCACTTATAGAACATTCTCAAAGTGACGAAACTGTTATGGACTAGGAACTGTTATGGACTAGGTTGCCAGAGGCTGGGGTGTGACTTCCAAGGGCAGGAGGGGGTTGTGTGGGGTGCTGAGGCAGCTCTGGGTCCTAACTGTGGTGATGGCTATGCAAATCTACATGAGTGATAAAATGACACAAAACTACATACACCAAAAAACCACGAAGAAGGGTATGTAAAACTGGTCAGCTCTGAGTAAGGCCTCTGGTTTGGCGCTGCCCTGGTGCTGAGCGTAGTAGTGCAATAGTGACATAAGCGGCTCTCACTGGGGAAGCTGAGGAAGGAGATATGGGAACTCCGAACTATTTTTGCAACTTCCACAAGAGTCTGAAGTTATTTCAAAATAAAATGTTTTGAAAACATTTTAATCGCTTCTGAGCACACAAAATATGAAAAGATACACTAACCATGAAAGATGGCTCCAAGTGTTCAACAAAGGCCTTTATTTAGAAAGAAAACCTTCCCGTTTAAAAAACTTGACAGCTGCACTTTTGTCTAGTGACACAAGTCAGTGGTGCACACAGGAAGGAAGTGCAGAGGTGGCCGGCCTGGGGATCTGGCCAGGGCCCTCCACTTGCTCGGAGCATACGCGCATGTATATACCTGTTTGTCCAAGAACCCTTTACCTTCTGGGTCGGCCAAGTCCCATATCTGTGGAAACACAAAAATTCTCATGAGTGCGAACCGCCCATCACTGCCCATTTATTCCCCAAACGGGAGCCACTACCACTGTACAAAGGCCTTAAGGGTAGGCCAATCCCACCGCTGCCACCAGGAAAAGGGGAGGCGCAGGCCAGGACAATAGCCAGCTGGGAGTGGTGAACGACCTGTGTCCCCTTCTGCCAGTCCACAGCACAGCCCCAAGAACCCCAGGTCCACTCAGCTCCCAGGCTAATGAAGATCCATAAACTGTCGAGACTCCTAAACGCTCTGGCCTCTTGTCTGCTACCTACGCAGCAGGTGGCAGCTGCCACCAGAGCATATGGATCCATCAATTAATTATATCCCTGAGAAGTTGGCAGTGGCCCACCCACTCCCCAGGAGGCCTGTCCCCAAGAAGAGGGGTCTGCGGAGAGCAGCCTTCCACCTGCCAAGGGAGCCCCAAGGGCGGCCACAGAAATCACCCTCAGTCTTGACATACCTTCCCAAGGATAATGTCTGAGAGCCCAGACTTCTTTAGAAAAAGTGCAGCTTCACTGGCTCCAACTCTCCCTGTGTATGCTGGGTCTACCTGCAATGGGGGAGCGACACAGATGCCGCTTCAGGAAGCGGGGCAGCAGGTAAGGCAACACCCACCACACTAACTGATAATCCAGAGAAAGGAAGGAACAAGAGGTTACACCAGGCTTCAATACAGGGCCTGTGGCTTTCTGGGTCACTCATTCTCTTGTTCCAGCCAAAAAGATACCAGTGAAACTCACCTGCTTGTAATAAGATTCATATAATGGATTTCCAGTGGGAATCTGTAAACAAAACCAGATACTGGTTAAAAGTCACCCTGACGAGCATGGCTTGGTTCAGTGTCATCCCAAAAGCAAAAGGTCGCCAGCTCAATTCCCAGTCAGGGCACATGCCTGGGTTGTGGGCCCAGTCCCTCGCTGGGGCAGGTGTGAAAAGCAACCAACTTATGTTTCCCTCACACACTGATGTTTCTCTCCCTCTCATTCTCTCTCCCTTCCCCTCTCTGTAAAAATAAAAATTAAAAAAAACCTTAAAAAAAACAGATATTGATTAAAAGTGGACATACCCCTCAATTGTGTCATTACCAAAATATACGATAGTAAAAAATACAACATATGCTCTTTAAATGTCCTCTATACACAGACGACAGTTTATTTCAGACACAGATACTACACTTACTCGACTTAGAAAAAGGGAACGCTAACGTTCTGTAATAAGTCCCAATTTCTGCATCAACAACATGGTTGTTCAGGCAGGAGTGACAGCCCAGAGTCAACTTCCATTGAAGAAAAGTGGGATTCAATGTGTCGGAATTCAGGGAAACACACCCTTAACCTCTGAGACCATCCTCTGGCTCCAGAATCAGAACAGGAGTCTCTGTACATCATCATGAATCACCAGACACACAAGCTTCAGACCAGTTTCCCAGCCCCAGGTTTCGCCCACACCCTCCACCAAAGGACTACGCAGAAGTGCACACTGACTAGCCCCCGCTGGAAGAGCACTGGCTAGTGACCGCTCCCACTGTGCCAGGCAGGAATTTCAAAGCCCTCAGCTCAGCACCAGACACTCCACATTCTGTCCTTCAGATCTCCAAGACATTGCTATTGACTGCTTTGTCCAGTGTCATGTGGCAAGTCGAGACCACACCTGGATCCAGCCTGGTTGGCAGCTGAGCCTCTGCGCTTCCGACCACATGCAGAACCTCTCTTCCAGCGAGCCATACCCCAGTGGGGAGGAGATGGCAAGTGGGGGAGGTGGCAGCTGGGAAGGAATTAAGCAGCCAGTGACATGTGGGCTATAAAGGCTGATATGTGTTGGTGTTTTACTGCATGCAGGGAGGAAAGCAATATGTGTGCCTTCTGTTGATTTAGTGAGCAAAGAAACATGAAGATGACCCCATTACATATATGATCACACAGAAGCAGAGGTGTGAACATAGCTAAAAAGAAGAAAGTGGGAAAGATGAGGACTGGATGAAGGATGGAATAACAATATTTATTTAAAAATCTTTGAATATTACTGTGTGACTTCTCCTAATGAATAAGGCTGGGGAAGGTGGGCTCCTTCCAGTTATAATCACTGGATTTGAACCAGCGCAACACTTGTAAATGCTGTGCCGTAAAGTCACTTCAGGTAAAAAATAATGCTTCAGATAAAAAAAAAAAAGATTACGGTCAGCTTCTTGGGTGGGGGGCAGGGTGCCAGCACCAGGAAATGTATGAAGAAGCAAAGTACTAAGAACAATACCACTGCAGAAGGAAAACAGAAGGAAAAGCATAGAGATCTGAAAGGGAACAAAGTTAAAACACAAAGAAAAGGGGAAGAGAAAAGGGGAAATCCTGAAAAGGCAGAAAACACAAAGCAAAAAAACAAGAAAAACTAAGCAAGAAAGGCTGGAAGGTGATGAGTAAGGGCTTGAGAAAGAAAAGGTGATGACACCAGTGAGGACTAAGAAGTAAGTATGCTGCTGCATCAGCTGCCTACCCGGAGCCCTTGCCTGACACAGTCTCTGGGGAGGGCTGTCACCCTTAGTTCCTTATGACCTTAGGTAGCAGTGTCCATCATCACACTGTGTGGCCCCCTAGGTCTCAGACTCCACATGCTTTCAAAACACGCCCATCTCCCCAGAGGAGTCAGGCTGACAGAGGAAGCGAAGTCAAGCAGGCGGTTTGTCCTCTCTCACTCAAGGTGACAGTGGTCAGGCCAATACAGCACATCACTTGCCACTGCCTCACTGGAGTGGAATGCACAAACCCAGAGGCCCCCACTATGAAAACAAAGGTCTCCTTCCTGCCAAAATTCAGAGAGGCATGGGTCTGAAGTGTACTTCTCATGTTTTTTTTTGTTTTAAGATTTCATGGCAAGAAAGGTTTCCAAGCTACTGAGTCCAGTGAAAAAAGTTACAGTATTTGGGGCAGACAGGGTTAACAGCTGTCTCAAACTTCGCAAATGCTTCTGACCTACATGATCCATGAGAAATAAGACCCTGAATAGTTCAGAAAAGTGTCTGGAGCCACCAGACCCAAAACACCACCCACCCTTGCTGAGGGCTGACCCCATCAACAGTCTAGGGCCAGGTGTCAACTCCAAATCATCTCAACCAGCAGAAACCAGAGTGTGCCTCTGCCACCCCTAACTATGGGAATCAACTTGGGTAAGCTGGGCAATGAAGCAAATAGAGGTTTGAATTTAATTACACATATTTCACTACTGCAAAAGCAGAAGAGGGGGAAAGAAGGGAAAACACCAGGTCTAACTGGCACTTCCTCTTAACACACTGCTTCCTCACAGGCACGGTGGTCACACCTGCAAACTACCCAAAATATAGTGGGATCTTTTGAGTAGAGCATTTAACCCATTTTCATTTAAAGTAATGTTGCTATATATGCAACAAAGCTGAAGACACATGCTGCCAGTGCCATGAATCTCTCAAATGATGGGCAGTCTGTGTGGCCAGAGACCTCGGTCACAACCAGGTGGCTGATGGGACAGCAGTTCCATCAGGATACATCAAAGCTACTGGGACAAAGCCCTCTGAACTGCCCATGTCTGACCCCAAAGCAAGCCCAGGGCCACTCCCAGGGCAAAGAGAGCACACCAGGGGACAAGGCTTTCGGTGTGAAAGCCTGCAGAAGGCTTGGTGATGGCTTCAGGAACGGAAGCAAGATGGGGCCAGCGGGAATGGCGTTCTCCTTCGCCAGCCTGCTGCACTAAAATGCCAACTTCAGTTTGGCAATGTCTGAATTACTGATGAGCTTCAACAGGTTTCGATTCAACCTTTTAGTTGCTTCTGCCTTTTTTAAAACAATTTTTATTTTTAATTACAGTTGACATACAATATTATATTAGTTTCAGGTGTACACATGACTAGAAAGTTGTAATTTACAAATGATCACCTCAATAAATTCAGTACCCATCTGACACCATATAGTTATTACAATATTACTGACTATATTTCCTCTTTATATCGCATGACTATTCTGTAACTATCAATTTGTACTTCCAGATCCCTTCATTTTTTTCATCCATCCACCTCAACCCCCTCCCATCTGGCAACTGTCAAAATGTTCTCTGAATCTATGAGTCTGTTTCTGTTCTTTTAGATACCACACACAAATGAAATCATCTGGCATTTGTCTTTGACTTATTTTGCTCAGTACAATACAATCGAGAGCAATCCATGTTGTTCCAGATAGCAAGATTTCATTTTTTACGGCTGAATCATATTCCATTGTATTTATGCTATACTTCTTTAGCCATTCATCTGTTTGACACTTAGCTTGCTTCTGTATCTTGGCATTTTAAATAATGCTGCAATAAACATATGGATATATGTGTCTTTTTGATTTAGTGTTTTGGGTTTCAGATAAATACCCAGAAGTGGAATTGCTTGGTCCTTCTCTGTCTCTTGTTATAATCCTTGTTTTAAAGCCTATCTTGAGCCCTGGTTGGTGTGGCTCAGGGGACTGAGCACCAACCTGCGAACCAAGAGGTCACAGGTTGGATTCCCTATCCGGGCACATGACTGACTGGGTTGCAGGCCAGGCCCCCCAGTTGGGGGTGTGGGAGAGGCAAGCAACTGATGTTTTTCTCCCTCCCTTCCCCTCTCTCTGAAAATAAATAAAATATTAAAAAAAATAAAATAGTCTATTTTGCCTGCTGTAAGTATTACAATCCCAGATTTTTTGTTTCCATTTTCATGAAATGTTTTTTTCCATTCCTTTCGGTCTGTGTGTATCCTTCAATCTGAAGTGAGTCTCTCACAGACAGCCTGTGTAAGGGTCTTGTTTTATCATTCATTTGGCCACCATGTCTTTTGAGTGGAGCATTTAACTCATTTTCATTTAAAGTAATTATTTATATATATGTATTTATTGCCTTTTTATTTTATTTTTGATTCTTCTTCTTTGGTTCACAGGTCAGCGCTCAATTCACTGAGCCACACCAGCCGGGCTTGCTTATACTTCTTAAAGAAGACCTTTTAACATTTCTTGTAATACTAATTTGGTGGTGATGAACTCCTTTACCTTTTTCTCGTCTGGGCAGCTCTTTATCTGTATTTTGATTCTAAATGATAGCTGTGCTGTGTAGAGTAATTTTGATTGTAGGTCCTTGCTTTTTATCACTTTGAATATTTCTTGCCAACTGCTTCTGGCTTACAAAGTTTCTGTTGAGAAATCAGCTGACAGTCTATGGTAGCTCCCTTTGTATGTAACTGTTTTTTTCTTGCTGCTTTTAAGATTCTTTGTCTCTGACCTTTGGCATTTTAATTATGATGTGTCTTGGTGCAGGTTACTTTGGGTTCATCTTGTTTGGGACTCTCCACACTTTCTGGACTTACATGTCTATTTCCTTCACCAGGATAGGGAAGTTTTCCATCATTTTTTTTCAAATGTTTTCAATTTCTTTTTCTTTTTTTTAAATTGTTGTTCAAATATAGTTTTCTGTCTTTTACTCCCATCCTAGCCCCCCCCCCCAATTTCTTGTTCTCGCTCTTTTTCTGGCAACCATACACTTCAAGTTGTTCCAGTGGCTCCTTACATGACCCTCATTTTTTGGATTCTTTTTTCTTCTTGCTGTTCTCATTGGGTGTTTTCTGCTTCCTTCTCAGCCAAATTGCTGGTTTGATACTCTATTTCATCTACTGCGTTGTTGATTCCCTGTAATGTAGTCCTCATTTCAGTTAGTGTATTCTTCATTTCTGACTGGTTATTTTTTATGTTTTCTATCTCCATTTTTATGTTTCTTATCTCTTCATTGGTGTTCTAAGTTCTTCTACTCTTCCCCTAAGTTCATCAAGCATCCTTATAACCAACCAGTGTTTTAAACTCTGTATCTGGTAGATTGCTTATGTCCATTTTGTTTAGTTCTTTTTCTGGAGTTTTGTTCTGTTATTTCATTGGGGACATGTTTGTTTCCTCATTTGGTTGCCTCCTTGTTTACTTCTGTGTGTTAGGTATAGCTGCTATGTCTCCTGGTTTTAGTATAGGGGTCTTATGTAGTCGGCATCCTATAGGGCCAGTAGTGCAGCCTCCCCTGTCACCTGAGCTGGGTGTCCAGATGCGCCTCCCACTATGTGGGCTGTGTACATCTTCCTGTTACAACTGAGCCTTGACTGCTACTGGCACATCAATGGGAGAGATTTATCCCCAGGCCAACAGGCTGTGAGAACTGGCTGCAACCACTGTGGAGATCTGCTGTGCAGGGGCTGACCCCATGGAGCAGAACTCACTTCAGCAGGGCTCAGGTACCCACCAAGTCCACCCCTTAACTTTGTTGCTCATGGAGGTGGTTGGGTGGTGCTTCAGTGTGGTCTAAAGCTGTCCACCAGGTGTACTGGCTCTGGAGCCTCCTGGGAAGTTCAGGCCAAGGTCAGCAATAGTCTGTGCCTTATCTGGGGCCACCTGGCATGATGACCTACAAAGCAATCTGCAGATGGCTGCTATTTGTGCTGCGCTTGAAGGTACCCAAGAGAGGCCAAGCTGTGTACTAAGGCTGGCTGCCACTAGTGCCAAGCCTCAGGCCACTTAGCAAGAGGTACAGGGTTCAGAGAGGCCAGATGCTGCTTGTTTAGAGATTTTAGGAAAGTTAGCATCATGAGCCAAGACAGGCCATTGGGACCCACAAGTTGGGTAGGGTCAGGTCTCAGGGAATCACCAGGACTGGGCAAACAGTATTAGCTAGGTTGCTGAAAACTCAGGTACAGTGCCCACCTGCCAGCTCCATGCGGGGAGGGCTCAGCAAATGAACAATGGCCTCTGACAGCACTTTTGTCTGGGAGAAAGCTTCCCCTCCAGCTCTTGCCATGATGCCAGACAATTTAGTTCCTCTCCATATGTCCCTGGTGCCTTCTGAGCTGCTACCCTGGCAGTGGAGCTCAGAGCAAATGAGTCCAAAAAAGTTTTGTGCAGGCCCTTTAAGAGGAACTGCCTGGGGCTCCAGGAGCCTTCCATCTCACTCACCACATTCTCAGCTGGTTTTTACAGCCAGAAGTTATGAGGACTTCTCTTCCTGGCATTGAAACCCTGGGCTGGGGGGCCTGGTGTGGGGCTGGGACCCTTAACCCATCAGGAAGCCTCTGAGGCCTCGATATCCCTCCTGATTTTTAACCACCACATGTGGGTATGAGACGAGCCCATTCCACACCTCCTACTAGGCTCGATGTGGCTGCTTCTTTATATCCTTAGTTATAGGACATCTATGCAGCTAGATTTCAGGTGGTTCTGTGTGATGACTGCTCTGCAGTTTAGTTATGACTTTGATGTGGTTGTGGGAGGTTCCAAGTACCATGTTTACTTATGTCATCATCTTGACTGGAAGCTGCCTTCACGTTTTAAAATACTAAGAGAATGTGAGAAGTTCCTTCAGCCCAGATGCAATTTATAATTGGGGGGAAAGGAGAGGGCACATCAGAGAACAAGTTCACATCCTTCATTTGAGAGGGCTTAAAATAACAGTTAGGTGAGTGCATGCGTTTTAATTCTGGAGATGAGGGCACAGCAGAACTGTTTTGGAGGAAAAACCCTCTGACAATTGGGGTTCTAGCCATTCCTAACCTCCCCAGGATTGAGTCCACCCAGCTCTGATCCTTACTTTCTTCCACAGCAGGACTCCTAAATCTTTGTCTGGAACAAGGACAAATCCCAGCCTGCCAGAGGTATGCTATCTCATGCAAAACAAAGCAATGACTGCTGACCTGGCTTGGTTCAAAATGACATTTTTAAAGCAAATTAGTTTTCACTGTAAAACTTTTAGAAAAGTATCTGTAATTCATTGTTCTGATAAACAGTGAATCGTATTTATTGAGCACTCATGGTTCCCTACCCTGCATTTCATTTTGTCCTCCCAACAATGCTATGAGCAGGTAGTATTGTAGCCCCAAATTATGGGTGGGAGGACTCAGGGTCACACAACCAGTGAGTGACAGAGCCAGAGGAGCACCCAGGCCGTGTGGCCTTAAGCTACTGTGTCCCCTGCAAAAACAGAGCTGGCATGAGACAGCCAAGTGCTGGGCCACAGCACAGCCTCCTGCTCTTCTCACCTGAGAAAATGTGCACACATGTGATCACATGATGGTGCATTTTATTCAACAGATGAGGTCAAAATACAAGACACAACTTGAGCACATACACTGACTCGAAAACCGACAGTCTACTATCTCCCTAGGAAAACTGACAGCCCGTAATCAGTGTGTTCAGTGCTGTTGCCAAGTTTTGCAGGAAGTTAGGCATGTAACACCAAAGACACACTAGTCTAGTTCCTATGTGGAGACCCAG
Organism: Carollia perspicillata; assembly: GCA_004027735.1. NCBI lineage: Eukaryota > Metazoa > Chordata > Mammalia > Chiroptera > Phyllostomidae > Carollia > Carollia perspicillata. The sequence goes on along the minus strand of PVKM010031176.1, from coordinate 5,003 downwards.
AACACTGATGCAAAAACAAGGCCTGGGGAAGTGCTTGCTTGGTAATGCTTACATTTTTGCCTTCTGCTTAGAAAGAGTTCCCCTTGCTGCACCTAGACTGCATGCCCAGCTACATCCTGCAGGTGGGAAACTGGGACTTAATACCACTCAAAAACTATCAGGAAACACTGGGGCATCCAAACCTTCCTGGAACTGACAGCTCTCTCTGATTGCCCAATCAGAGCTTCCCAAACCACAACTAAGGTAATACCAAGAGAAGGAAAAGAACTTGAATGTGAGAAAGAGCTTTTATAAAGCTCGAGGAACAAGGCAGACTTGCCAATTAAAAGATGAGCAAAGAATAAGAGAAACACAATTCAGAAAAAAGAGATGCAGAAACTTAGGGGGAAATGTTCAATTTATATACTGCAAAAATAAAATGAAGTAAAATGCCAATGTTTGTCCATCAGGTTGGCGAGGTTCTCCACTGGGCTGGCCAAGGTGGAAATACACATCTTGTGTCCTGCTGGTGGGAAGATAAACTAAGGGGTCTTTCTGAAGGTCAATGCAACAAAGTGTGCAAAATGTGTACACCCTCATATTCAGGACTAACTCAATTCCTACGAAACTCCAGGAAGATTCTTTGTAGACAGCAATAATATTATTCTGAAATGTAAATAGAAAGGCAACGAAACTAAGATGAATAAAACAATTTTGAAAAAGAAAAATAAAGTAGGAGGAATCACTCTACCTGATTCCAAGGCTTGTTATAAAGCTACAGTAATCAAGACAGTGTGGCACTGATGGAGCACCAGACACACAGAGCCAATGGGACAGAACAGAGAGCCCAAACACAGACCTGCACAGATGTGTCCAACTGACTCCTCACAAAGATGTAAAAGCCGTACAGAAGGAAAGACGCCTGTTCAACAAATGGTGCTGGAGCAACCAGACATCCAGCCAAGGAAGAAAATGGGACTCAACAGAACTCTCACTTTACACAAAAATTACTAACTCCAAATGGATAACAGCCTTCATTGTCAAACTAGAAAACTTTTAAGAAAAAAACATAGGTGAAGATATTCAGGATCAGAGGCTGGGCAGAGAGTTCTTATACTCGATACCAAAAGTCAAATTGATAAATTAAATCTCATCAAAATTAAAAATGTTTTCCCTGAGAAAGACCATGATAAGAGGATGAAAAGACAAGCTAAGGACTGGAAGAAAATGCTTTCAGCCCTGGCTGGTGTGGCTCAGTGGACTGAGCGCGGGCTGAGAACCAAAGGGTTGCTGGTTCAATACTCAGCATGTGAGAGGCAACCACACACTGATGTTTCCCTTTCTCCCTCCCTTCCCCTTCTCTAAAAGTAAATAAACAAAATCTTAAAAAAGAAAATGCTTTCAAATCATATATCTGACAAAGAACTAGTATCTGGAATATATAAACAACTCGCAAAACTCAAAAGCAAAAAAGCAAACAGTCCCCCCTCTCTAAAAATAAATAAATAAAATCTTTTAAAATTTTTTAAGAAGTTCCAGTGTGAGTACTTATGAAATCTTTAAAAAGAGAGAGCAAAAGAAAAAGCCCTGGCTGGTGTGGCTCAGTGGGTTGAATGCCGGTCTATGAACCAAAGGGTTGGTTGCTGGTTTGATTTCCAGTCGGGGCACTTGCCTGGGTTGCAGCCAGGTCCCCAGTGGGGTGGAGGCGGGGAGGGGGCGTGTAAAAGGCAATAGCACATTGATGTTTCTCCCTCTCTTTCTCCTTCCCTTCCTCTCTCTCTAAAAATAAATAAAATCTTTTTTAAAAAAGCAAACAGTTCAACAGGAATATGGGCAAAGAACATGAGGAACAGTTCACCAAAGAGAATACAGAGATGGCAAATAAGCACAGAAAAGATGGCCAGCACATTGTCAGCCATCAGGGAGCAAATTAAAACCACAGTGAGATGCCAGCACACACCTATCAGAACGGCTACCACAGCAACATTGGAGAGCAGGCAGAGAAACTGGATGGCTGATACATTGCTACAGAAAATGTAAAAAGGCATGGCTACTCTGGAAAACAACTTTGCAGTTTCTTAAAACAAAAACTAAACATGCAACTATCACATGACCCAGCAACTGTTTTGGGTGTTCATCCAGAGACATGAAGACTTGGTCATCATAACATGCTTTACTCAAATGTTTAGTGCAGCTTTATTTATTATCACCCCAAACTGGAAACACCCCCGATGTCCTTCAGTGGGGTTGGTTAAATGAACTGTGGTCCCATGGAATACTACATGGCATGAAAAAGAACAAGCTGCTGATACACGCAACAATCCTGAATAAGCTCCAGAGGATTGTGCTGATTGAAAAGGCAATCTCCCAAGGGTACATACTGTATAATTACATTATATAACATTAATAAAATATTGAGATGATAGAAATGAACAGCCAGGGGTTAAGGAAGGGGTGGGGTGGGAGGGAAGTGGGAGTGGCTATAAAAGGACAACTGCAGCATTCCTGTGGGGACAGAGCTGTTTGCACTTGACTGTGGCAATGTCAATGTTTTAGTTGTGACAGTATACAGAGGTGTTACCACCTGGCTGTAGTGATGTCCATATTTTGATTGTGACAGTGTACTAGAGATCTCCAAGATGTTACCACTGGAGGACAGTGGATAAAGAATACACAGATGTCTCTGCATTATTTCTTGCAACTGTATGTAAATCTATTGTACAATCATCTCAAAATTTCAAAATTAATAAAAATTACTTAGGAGACCTCACAACCGAATGCAAAGTGACATTTTTAGACAGTCAGGGACTTTCTAAGTCCACATTTGAATGTGGACTGGGTATCGGACAGTACTAAGGAACATTAATTGTGTGAGGTGTCATTATAGCAATGTAGTTATGTAAAGAAACACAGCCTTAACTGTTAAGAGACGCATATTGCAATACGATTTCTAAGACTTAATGGGTGGTGGGTACAAGGGAGCTCATTAAACTCTTTCCATGACTTTTATTGTGTTTAAACTTTTACATAATTTAAAGACCAACATCTGATGTGTTTCTGCTCTGGCAAGGATCCTAAGGTACCAGCTGCTTCTCAGTCAAATATGATAAACAAAGAGCAGCTTTATTACCACCTGGATCACCTTCTGTCAAACACTAAAAATTAGCATTTCTTTGGCGCACACTCACTTATGCACACACAGACACCTGTGTGGACAGCCTCCCAGGACTGTAAGGTCTTCTCCTGAAGAAGGGATCAGCTATGCAGGAGTGGGAAGCGCAAGAGGGTTTCACCACTTTGCCCAGCTTGAGGGTGTGACTGCAGTGACAGTGAAAGACTGAAAACCTTTGAGGACTGGTGAAGCCAATAATGAACTGCTGTGTCTCCACTAAATGGAAAACCAAACAGCAGTAAAAACGGTACAGGCAGAACGTCAATGAGTGGGGTATGACTGTTAGATATTTGTAGTGAGAGAGACGCACTGAACCAGCTCCCACAGTTATGACCTGGATGGTAAGCACGAGGTGATCAAATCCATGTGGATCTAAGTGTGGCTGAAGAGACACCTCGTACTACCAGGGCTTCTGACTGGTAAGCCGCTGGCCTCCTCACGGCTTTCTGAGCTCTCCAGGGCTCTACAGTAGCACACACTGCTTCTGTAAATAGGACAGAAAAGGAAAGGGGAGAAGCACAAGAGAGATCTGAAAGAAAATACACTGTTCTCCCCAGGGACCCATATGACCCCCATGACCAGAGACAAGCTGAAAACATATGCCCACCATTCAGCACAGGACTCTGTCCAACCCATGCAGAATCCAGGGCCTGCGGTGGGGACTTGACATTGCGTGTGGCGGGGGAGACCTACAGTCCCCCAAGGAGAACCAAGGAGTAAGAGAACCACTGATGAAAGTTAAGGCGAGCAATGAAATATCACAATAAACAAGACCGCCGGAAGGAGTTCAGGGCTAGAAGCCATTAGGAGGGACCAGAAAGGCCAAGAAGGACTAGAACACAGAATCAAGGTGTGAAAGCCTCAGTGCTCAGGGGAAACTGTCCCTCTCAGCCTCGTCTACTAGGAACAGAAGTGAGAGAGAAACAGAGCTCATCCTAACACACTGCCCTGACACAGGGTGTAGGTTAGAGGTCACTGGCACCACCAGACAAATGTGGGCTTGAGTCCTACCCCACCACTGGAACGCTACAGAAAACAGCAGCCTCTCGGTGCCTTGGTTTCTTCATTTGGAAAATGAGGACGAGCATCTCCATCACCAGAGACTGACACAGGTAAGCTGGTCAAACGCTGGCAGTTTCGAGTCCTGTTCTCTCCTCAGTCATTCTCCTTCCACAGCTCCCTATGTGTGCTAGCACCAGAAATGTCCCCCCATCCCAGTTCCACCTCAGGCTACCGCCTCCCCCTACCCTTCACAGAAAACTTCCTGAAAGGGTCATCTGCCTTTGGATTCACCAGTTCTCAGCTTGTACACTTGTGAATGCATTCATTCTCTCACTCAACAAACACTTTCACACTATGAGAAGGCGTGGAGGACACCAAAGTAGGTGGGGCGGTGCTCTGGGGTTTGGGAAAAGGACACAGGTGGGCAGACGGAGCCCAGAGCTACAGAGCACAGTAGGCTATGGTGCTGGGTGCCCAGGGATACGAGAGCAGGAGACACAGCCAGGGCCTCCAGAAACGGGGCAGCAGGGCAGGCAGGGACGCCGGGTCGCTCAGCACAGTTTCAGTCAGGCAGGAAGGGTAGACAAAGTAAGATGACAAGGTCTGTGAATGCCTTTCTGAGAAGCAAGGAATGACATCCTGAAGGTGACCCGAGCAAATGTGCACAGGAGGTGACCTGAACATGCACTCAGCTACAAAGAAGTGGGGACAAGAGGGCAGGGCAAGAAGGAGATCAGGAAGAGATGGCTGGAGTCCTCCTGGGAGACGAGGCCCAAGGAATGCAGTAATTCACTGCATGGGAACCCACAGAGAAAGGGAGAGGGATGACAGTTCACCTTTAAATGTGTTT
>PVKM010031175.1:0-16926 GCA_004027735.1 Carollia perspicillata | reverse complement strand
CAGAGGTTTATTCCAAGAGAAACAAAAAAAGCCACTTTGCAGAAAATGAGAAAACAAATCCTCTGGCTTCTTCAGAAACAGAGAGGAAAAGGAGTTATGTCCTGGAGAAAAGTGGGAGACCTGGGTTTCTGTCTGAGCTGTGTGACCCCAGGCAGGGCACTTCCCTTTTGGATGGAGGATTCCTCATTTTGAAGAGGAACCAGAGGCCTAGGATCAGATGCTCTCTTGAGTTCTCCCCACCATTTTGAACAATGCTAGAGACTCTTAGGTCCACTGCAAATTAATACAAGTCTTTTGGAATAATTGAATAATATTCCAAGGTGCTAAGACAACATGCAACTGAGATGACTAGACCGCTCTCTGAAATCTGTTCAGAGTCATAGAATAAGGAAGCCACTACCACCATCACCAACCAACCACCACCATCACCACTAATAACCATGACCTCATTACCACCATCACCATCACCACCACCAACCACCACCATCACCACTAATAACCATGACCTCATTACCACCATCACCATCACCAACCAACCACCACCATCACCACTAATAACCATGACCTCATTACCACCATCACCATCACCAACCAACCACCACCATCACCACTAATAACCATGACCTCATTACCACCATCACCATCACCACCACCATCACCATCACCATCACTACCACCCCTACCACCATCACTTTCATGGCAATATACAGTTCTGTTTTTGTTAAATGGGAAACATAACTTACAAAAATTTCTTAACTTGTAGGGTTGATATTAATCTGAGTAAATATTCTGGGATAAGATGTGTAGTAAGATGTTAAGACTCAAGTCATCAAAATAGTTTTTGTCAGACTAACAAAACTGCTTCTTTGACAATGTTATTGGGTAGGCAGATCAGGGAAATACCAGTGATAAAGAGTATATGAACTATATTAAGACCTTTGATAAGATTCTTCTGAAAATTTTTTGAAAAAAATGAATAAATATGGACCAAGTGATAGTGGAATAAATTTTCTAAAAGAGTGTTGTTTAGTTATTGAATTAATAACTGTATTTCAGGAGCATGTAGTGGAATGGCTCAGGATGATGTAGTTCATCATTTTTATCGATGACTTAGTTGAAGAGGTCATGCTCATCAGATTTGAGGATGACAGGGAACCAACCAGAAGAGACAGTAACTAACAGAATCAAAGCCAGAAATATCTGGGCAAGCTGGTAAGATAGACTGAAATGAACAAGATAAAATCAGGAATAAATGCAAGCGTTCTGTATTTGGGTCCCAGGCAGCATCTGTACAAGCATGGAGTGGGGGAGGGGCAGATGATACACAGTTCGAGAGCAAGTTTAAAAGAGAGCTGGGTTTTGGGGGGGTTTTTAGTTAATACTAAACTTAACATGTATTACTGGTTTAGATTCCTAATTCAACCTTATAGGATTTCAACAGAAATATAAAATGTAGAAAAAGGAAAGTAATAGTCTTACTTTACTTCGTGCTGATTAGGCTTCCCTTGAGATTTTGTATTCTATTCGTTAAGAATCAAGACATTAGAGAAAACTGGGACCAGAGTGATAATGATAGTAATGATGCCGGAACCAATGGCCTATGAGGCAGGATGGAGCAGTGGAAAGGGCACTGACCAGCAAGTGGGGAGCCAGGCATTTGGCTGTGAGATCCTGACCAAGCAAGTGTTTCTGGAGCTGATGATAGGCCTCCCTGGGTAGAAACACGGATGGTGGTAGTTGGCTGGTAGTTGGTAGTTCTGCTGAGGAGGTTTTGGCTCTCTGGTTAGGCCACACTATAAGTGGGTTCCTTTCTCCCTACCTCACTCAAAGAATAGGGCCTCTTAAGCCTCCAAGCAAGATTTTACACTCTTGAAAGGCCATTAACATTTGCAAATTATACCAATTCTTTCCCTTGAGAAATCATAGAGGCCCGAGTTAAAACTCACCCTGTCCTACTAGCTCTGTGACCACTTAAATTTTCTGAGACTCACTTTTCTTGTTTGTGAAATAGAGTTGGTACCAGGTTCTGCATGATGTGAATGTTGAGTGGAACAATGCCTATACAAAATACAGCATAATGCGGGGCACAATGCAGATGCCCAGTAAACGGTGTTGCTTATGTTACTACTACATTTACTACTACCATCCCTCTTTTTTATTTCTCCCCCTCCTCCTCTGCTGACCAGACACTGCTGGTCTCAGGGGGTACAGTAGAAAGAAAATTCATGCTCCCCACCTGCACCAAGCTTACAGTCTGAACCAGCACTGTCCAGCTGAACTTTCTGCAATAATTAAAATATTCCACATGTGTATTCTTCAATATGGTAGCCAACAACCACATGTGACATTTAAACACTAGAAATGTGACTAAGGAACTGAATTTTAAATTTCATTTAATTTTACCGAATTAAATAAAAATGGAAATAGTCCCATGTGGAAATAGACAGCACAGCTCTAGATACCTTTCAAGTACATTTCTGAGACTGGCCAATAAAGATGCATTGAAAGAGAAATGCACATACAGCACCAGCATAGTACCTGGAAGGTTCTCTTATGCGTTCATTCATCACACTTAATGACCTACTGTGCATAAGTCCTATCTCAGGTGCTGTGGGTACACTGCTGGCTGTACCTCTCCGGAGCTCACTGTCGAGTGGGAGATAAGCAGATAAATCCTTTTACCATAAGGAGGTAAGTATATGCACAGGTGCTACAGGTGCAGCAGAGAGAGGTCTGCAACCCACACGAGCAATCGGAAGAACATTTTAAGACCTGAGCAGTCTTGAATAAGTAGATCTCATAGTGGGGGCTCAATGAATACTTATTCCACTTACAACAACAGATTATATTCCAGAGCCACTAAGCCCACAGGTGGTAGCCCAGGTGGCTATGAGGAAAACCAGGAAAAACTCATAGCCGGAGCCAATTTGTTTTCTTCCAAAACTTCCCCTGTCTTTTGGTTTTGTCTGATTCCATTTCTCTTCTGTGTCCACAGTTTCATCACCTGAGGACATTTTGTGATGATGTGCATAACCTTATTTTTTACTGTTTTATTAGCAGTCACTAACCATGAGTGATTTGGGGAGGGGAAGGCAGTGAACTCTGTTACACATGAAGTGACATCAACTCCCACTGTGGTTTGGCTGTGGAATTCGGATACTTACTATAAACAACAGCTCTGTGAACATAGCCAATCTGTGAAGAAACTGCTATGGATCAGTTGGGCTGGCTGAGTATGGCTGTGATAGTGATGCCCGTTCACGGGAGCGAGGGCTGTTCTAATTGCTTCGGTGGAGAAAGGGGATCTTAGGCCCATTTACATATTTACACAATAGTTCAAAGTTAATATGTGACATCAAGCCAGAGAATTCTGCAGCTGACATATGTTCACATAAAGATAGGCACAGCTTTATATTGTATGATTTTGACAATCATACTTGTGCATATAAAGCAAGATTATCTGTGTGATTCCTTCTCCCATGAGACCAGGGAGATGCTCATGTAGCCTGGCTTGGTTGTGTGAGGCCCTGATCTATGTGAGACCATAAAGGGTGCCTGCTTTGACTGCGGCAGAGTTGCCTTTGCTGGATGGAGGTGTAAATTGATGTAGCCTTTTTGAGAAGCAGCTTTTCATAGATACCAGGGGCCTTAAAACATTTAGGTCCTCTGGCTCAGTCATTCTACTTCTGGGAATCTATCCAAAGGAAGTATTTGCAAATGTGTACAAGAAAGACTTTGCCCAGGATACTGTACAGTTATTTGCAGTTGCTAAATACAGGAAACAACTTAAATGACTAACAGTGCGATAATGTGCAGTTATGAAGATGATGTTCATGAAGGACTTTTTCTACAAGAAGGCAGAGAAACAGCTACAGAAGTTAAGCAACCACCCAGAAGTCAGACAGACTGGGTTTGAATCTTGGCTTTGCCACTTACTACTGGCTGTGTGACTTGGGCAAGTCACCTGAACTGTGTGGGGTTGATAATACATAATACTTGCCTTAGGAGGACTTCTGAGGATTAATGACACAGTGAACATAAAAATATTCACTGCAAAGTACATGTGTTAGGTACCCAATAAATGTTGGGTGTTTGTGGACTATAAGATTTCATGGCATAAAAATAGATGGCAAGGAAATATGCCGATATATTGACAGTATGGAATCTGACTGGTTGAATTGTGGATGCTTTGTTTGATTTTTTGCACACTTTTCAACTTCCCAAATTTCCTACATTCAATATGAATTACTTTTATACTGAAAGAGTATATCATAACGATGTAACACAATAAGATATTTTTTAAAAAAGAGTTTGACCACAACAAAACAGCACTTCTCTCTTTCTCCTTCCCTTCCAGGGGAAGAGCTGGAGGCAGCCTTCTGCTCCAGAGATCAGCAGGAGAGAGTAGAGCTATTTTACGGCTTCCTCTTCTGGCAGACCTACACACACGGGCACAGCCCAGACCTCGGGAGTAGGGGGCTGGCTGAATCCAGGGCCACTGGTTGAGGTGCTCTGCGAATTGGGGTGGGGGACAGGGAACAGATGTCCTTAGCACATTCTGCTATTTCTGGGAGTCCAGATTCCAAGATGCTCTGATGTTTATCATTTTCTCCCCCATGTCTTAGTTAATCTGAACCAAATACTAACATAAAATTGTGAGGTGGGAAAGACTCATCTCCTTGTTCCCTACCTCCACATCCCTCCCATAAAAAAATACCTGTAATAACACCTATGTCTACAGCACTGTACATAAACTTTAAGCGAGATTGTCAAAGAAAAGACTTAGGTCGGGGGTACAACAGGGAATAACAGGAAAGTTGGTCTAGTTGAAGCTGCTTTATTTAATGAGTATAATTAATATTGGGAGTCTTAGGCAAATGCAGCCATTTCTAACACCACAAACGGCAAGGTCCCTCCCCACCTTAGGGCATATCTCTGGAATGAGAGGGTCACCAAGCACAAAGGTGTGTGTGTGTGTATGTGTGTGTGTGTGTACATGACCTGTAAGCGCATTCGCCTCCTAAAATCTGAAGTCTTTCATTGACAAAGAGGGTGGCCTGTGCTCCAGCAAGTCTCTGTCTGCTGTGTTTTGGACATAGAATCCCAGGCACCGAAATAACGAAGTTGTTCCGGGGTCTGGAACCCGAGAGCCATCCTTGGCCCTGTGTCTTGACGGATGCCCTTCATCAGTGACACCCCCTGGTCCACACCTCCAGACAAAAGGTGCGTTCCCCCAAGCACCCGAAATGAAAGAATGACAAACAGCCCTCCCGGGCCCTCTTCCGGACAGCGAGGTCATCGTATGCTAATGAAGTCAGAGAAGATAAACGCGCGGAGCCTGCCTGCGAGCTCGCCCGCGGGTTCGTGGTTCGTAGTTCTCCCGCGCGCCACTGCGGCGCAGCCACAAAACCTCGCGCCCTGCCGCAGACCCTCTTGCCTCCGGGGGTGGGAAGTGGGGGGAGGGGTCTTGCCCGCCACTTTGAGTTCTGCAGCTGGATCGCGCACGTCTGGGTGATGCCTCCTGGTTCCGGGTCCCTGCTTGCCACTGCAATGATGGCGGGGATGGGGGCGGCGCATCAGAATCACCTGTAGGGCTTTTCGAACTCCACAGCTCCCTTCCCAAATTCTAGTCCACTCGTCCAGAGCAAGGCAATCTCAGAATATGCAGGGTGAGGTGGATTGGTGGAGTTTTTAAGCCCACAAGTGATACTAGATGTGTGCCCCTCAAAAAGCACACACGCACACACACACTCGCACACACACGTACGCATCTTGTGACTCGTAGACTAAACAGGTCAGCTTTACATTCTCTCCCTGTCCCTTCTCTCTTTCTCTAGCTTGCGTTTATCAACGTATCCGTATTCTCTTCAGCTTTCCTTTAAGCTTCGCTAGCCCAGCAGCTTTGCGGAGTGCCCGAAGTCCTGAAACCCTGCGAGACGGCCAAACGTTAGGAAAAGTGTCCCCCGCTCCTTGCCGCCCTCGTGCACCCTGGAGGGCGAACTGGATACCAAGCAGCCAAGGCGAGACACCTGTCCATTAGCTTCAGCAAACTGCCTGGAGCAAGGCCGCTTCCTGACTGCACACCTTTGAGGTTGGAAGGTTCTCCCAGTCCATGAGGGAGCCTGCGCCCCACCCTGAGCCGCTCCTGTGCTTCACCCTAACAGCGGGAGATGTCCTCCTGAAGGGACTTTGGAGCAGGTGGCACCGTCAGGATGGGCGCTGTGGCCTCGGCTGCAGCTCCTTCCCCTGGCCACGGGACCAGCTCCCTCTTTGCCCTCCTTTTCCAAGTTGCTGCAGCCCACATACCCAAGCCCAAGCCCCCCTCCACTGCGCCGGCCACTGTCTTACCTCTCACCAGGCAACACTTGGTTGCGCGGTTCACCGGAGCGCTCCTTCCTCGGAGCTTATTCCCTTACTTGGGAGGAAAGAGGAACCAAGAGACAGAAAGGGGACTGGAGCCGGCGTCTGAGCGTTCTTGCAGCCCGCGCAGCCCGCTCGGGGAGGGGATGGCGGCCAGAGTGGGCGCCGCGGAGCTCGGGCGGCTGGGCTGGGATAAGGCAGCGCCAGGGTCTTCTGCCTTCTCGGTTATCCGCGGCTCGGAAGCAGTCCTCCTCCGCTGTCGGCTACTACGGCACTGCGGCGCCCTGCCCCTAGCGGTTTGGTAAGTCCCGCTGCCACTCTCAGCGCCGAGCCCTGCCCCCGGGCGCAGAGCCCGCCCCCACCACACACCCGCGAGCGCGCGCGCACACACACACATACACACACACACACGCCACACACAAACGCGTGCGCGTGCACCCACGCGCACACACACATGAATGCGGATCTGCTCAGTGGGAACCCGCGCACCTTTGGTGCAACTTAGGTGCGGGCATGGTTTGGGCACTTTTCACTGGTAGGGCTTCGCTTAGGGAGGAGTTAGCTTAGGAGTTCCGAGAGGTTGCAGCAGTGGGACTCCGCAGGGCACCAGAGGCCTTCTGACTAGGGGACGGAGGACAACTGCTTAACAAATATAATACCCATTGGGCATTTCCACAAACCAAACAAGTCCAGGCTGCCTTAATGTCTCGACCCAATAAGAAAGAAAACATCAAGAAGTTCTCTCGGATTCCAAGGAACTGCGTGTCTGTAGCCTCCAAATCCCTCCCTGCTCAGGGGCACATTTGTGACATCTCTGACCTTGGTGGCAAGGGCCTGATGGCTCTTTGATCTGAAAAGATTTGCCCCTCCTCAGATGTGGTGAAGAACTTCACAGGCCCATCAGAACTAAGCTCTGAACTCCGTATCAGGTCTCAGAGGCTGAGGGTTGTTAATTTCCTTTTCCATTGCTTTTAGATGATTATGGACTGTTCTCCTGCACAGCCAACAGACCACATCTTTAAAAAATGTAGACAAGTACAGAAAAGGCCCTGGGGTGAGGGGTAAGGGACGAGGGCCAGCACTGGCCAAGGCACCAGTGACTTGTTGCTTCTTCTCTTTCCATGATGTGTATGTCTGCATGGGGCAGCAGTGGTGATGGTGACATTACCTCAGGCATGTCACACCAGCAGGATGACTTCTGTCCATTGCACACCACATTTAGAGTCATCAGGAATTTGGACTCTCATCTGTAAAATATGTGCAGTTTACCAGTTTCCCCAGCTGAGAATTCTTTTCCACCAGCAGGCAGTGAAGGTCCCCCGGTCAGGACTGCAGCCAAGAAAAGCTTTCTGCAGATGCAGAGGCGCCAAGGGGCCCTGGGTGTCTGGGCATTTGAGGGAAGAAGCCTCAAACATGAATGTCAAATGTCCCTGAGGACCCTGCTGGTCAGTGTCCATATTGGGTCATCTGCAGGCAGGCTGATGGGATGGACAAGGAACTGAGGCTCAGAGATTTCCCCAAGGTTCCACACAGCAATGAAGGCAGGGCCGATACCAGACCCCTGTGTCCACACTTCATCCCACCATTCACTATTCACTTCTCGTTCTATCACCCTGGGTTGGTTCTCAAAACTCCCTGTAGCTAGACTGAAACATTCCTGGTGAGGAGGCTCTCAAGTTCTCTTTTCTTGTTTCCCATTCGCTCACTGACTTCTTCATTTCACAGCTATCTATTAAACTCCTACTTTGTCTCCAGGTACTTTTCCTGACTCCAGTCCTGGGCCTTACTTGGGAAGGAAGAGGAACTGAGAGAAAGAAAGAGCTTAGAGCAGTCTCTGTCTCCAGTAGAGAAGGCTGGTCACAGCCTTGACTGATGTATTTTCACTGTGCTAGGTGGGGTGGATGCAGAAGACACAATCCGTGATTTCTAAGCTTGTATTCTCTGTGGAGGAAAACACTCCTGTGCAGGTCACAAGAAAAACGTTCTTGCTCTATTCTTGACTCCTTTTAATGGAGGAGAAAGGGAGAGACGGCCTATGTTTAGCTGAGCATCATGATAGATTTGGAAATGTATGCTCACAGGTAGGGGCTGCGGCAACACTGAGTTGTTCTGTCTATTAGAACATGAAAGAAGTTGGATGCAAGGAACAAAGAAGACATGTAGACACAGGGTGCCGAGACTTGACTTGGTTGGGAGCATTTTGAAGATTAATGAGAGAGAAACTCTGAGAACAGGGCTGCCGAGCAAAGATTTAGAGAATGGGAGTGCTTACAGAGATTGGTAAATATTTTGCTGGTGGGAAGGGGGACTATGATGTCCCTGTTCTCCAAACTCTCAGAAATAAATCATTTGTAAAGGCAATATTGTCCCTCAATTTGTTTGTGAATAGATTCCCTTGGGCTACTCAGGATGGTGCTGACTGAGTTCAGCATGGGGGTTGGTGCAGGGTGAGTACAAAGAAGCCTGTATGGACAGATGGCTTAAAGACAGTGGGCCCCTAAGTGACATGCTAATATCATGCGGGGAAATGGTGGTAACAGAGGCCGAAGCAATGTGGAAGGCAGGGAGAGCTGGGGCTGGGAAGAAGCACCAGGCAGACTAGTTATGTTGACTGAGACATCATGGAGGAGGTACATTTGTGGTGGGGTTTGAAAGGTGAGTAGGGACCTGACACGAAGATCAGCAGGACAAGGGCACTCTAGGCTGAGGGAAAGAAAAGTGAGGAAGGAGGGCAGCTCTTGGTGAGTTCTGGGCCTTCAGTAGAAGAAAGGAAGGTTGGGACATTATTTATTATACGGGCTCCCAAGTGCCTTGCCAGCAGAGTGGACTCCAGGCTCTAAGTACTGAGGAACTACTTAAGATGTGCATTTTGTTTGGTTTTGACAGGGAAGGGGCTGGAAAAACAAACTTGGAAGCCTCTGATGCCCCCCGATGGCTTTCCTGGTCAGAATGGGGCTGGGGGTGCTGGAGGGGAAGAGCTCGCTGCTGCCCTCACGAGGAGGTACGAGTGGCTCACAGCATGGGGCTGAAGCCCAGCCCACTCTCCACTAGCCCAGCCTTGCAGCCTGGCAGAGCCATGTCTGCCTGGGGAAAGGGGTGCCTGTTTCTCTAATTTGCAGAGGCTGGATGTGAGTTAACAGAAGCCCTGGCTGCTGATTTTGTCTTTGAAAAGGCTGCAGCTACAGTGAAACGAGTGAGGATTTATTGAGCATTTATTGAGCAAACACAAGGTAAAGGGGAAAGAGTCTTGAAGTCAGGAGTAGCTGTGAGGCTGAGCACTCTCTGCTCTTTGGTGCGACACTCTGAGATGCACTCAGGGTACAGAGGAAGAAGCTGGTTTACTCCCCTCAGAGCCTTTCCAATCTGTGTCGGCTATGAAACAAACACTCTGACCAGTTTAGAAGGAGCAGTAAAAGGCAGTATAAATCAAGTGCCAATAGAGCAGATTCTCAAGATGTGAGAGGAAAGACCTCCTCTGGGCTTGAACAGTCAAGGAAAGCTTCAGGGAGGAGGAGGAGTCCTGGGCTTCTGAGTGAGGCACCTATTGAAGTGAAGAGAGCTATGAGCCAAGAGCCAGAGGCAGGGGAGCTGGAGGCCTCTGAGCCGGGTTTTTAGACCCTGTGGCTACTCGAATGCCATTCCCAGTCATAACCCAAGCACTCTGATGAGTCACTGTTGTTTCGGAGAGACAGGGCATTTTTGGATGTTTAACTGGCTCGGCCCTTTACATTCCCTGAGACTTCGAAGTTGGCAGCGAACACCCGCCATGTTGCTCTGGGAACACATCCTCCAAGCTGGCAGAAGATGCCTGATCGCCATTGCCAAGGCAAAGCCAGGGCTGAGTCAGGTACCTGTCTGGAAATTTTTGTGTCGGACTGTCTCTGACAAGCTGGGTGAAGAGCGTATGACACTGTACAGAGCTGAGATCACAGAGTTTGGGTCAGTGGAGGGGGACCGGGAGAGCTGGGTTCAAGTCCCTGCTCGGGAGCTCAGTTGGCCTTGCTGGGCCTCACTTTTCTCACCTACAAAACTAAAGGATTATACCGGATTGTCTCCAAACTGCCTTCCACCTCATATTTCATTATTTCATATGGGATCCTTATTTTACTAAACAAATACAAGATGGTCAACTGATACTAGTCAAGGCCTGACTTTAATTCTCCTCTTTGCTTTGATTGTGAAGGTAGGACCTGCTCTTTGTCACAGCTTTGCCGTGATTAGGAGCTGTAAATCCAGTCCTGGGAAAGTAGACAGGTCAGCCCCTCAGTGGGCCTCAGTTTTCTTATTGGTAAATAAGGCTTTTGGAAACGGTCTCAACAGCCCTTCCTGGTTCTGATACTCTATGTACTGTCAACTAAGCAACTTTTAAGTACTGCCTCACGACTGGCGTGGGACTCTGCCACAAGGCAAGCTGGGAATATCCCCACAATAAAACTGATAAGCTTGGGGAAAAAGAGATGCCTTGAGGTTTAGTCAGAGGAGAGGGGAGAGGGGGCTTGGGGAGCTAGATGAAAGTAGGTGAAGGGATTAGGCAAAAACGTATATATATCTCACAAAGACACACACAGCAGTGTGGTGATAGCTGGAGGGAAAGAGGGAGAGGTAGTGGAGGGAGGCGGAGGGAGGCAAAGGGGGATAAGTGGGCACGGAAAGAACTGCGTGTGGGCGATGGGTGTGCCATGCTGTGAGCAGACGACGTTTTGTTGAGCTGTACACTCGAAGCCTGCATGCTTTCATGAACCAGCGTCATCCCAGTGAATTCAATAAGAAAAGACGAAAGTGACAAAAATAGAGTTACAAACAGACCATTTAGATACAGTCGGAAGACCTGGGTCTGTGTCTAGAAGCCTTAGTTTCCTCTTCTCCAAAACGGGGACAGTCATACCTGCACCACCGGGTGGGTGATGATTAAAATGAAGAAGTGCATGTGAAAATGCTCGTGTATTTACAAGTACTATGCAAAAAAAAAGGTTATTAAAGATAATCTGTTCCTCCAAGTCAGTCTGTTAAAAAACAAACAGACAGACAAACAAACAAACAAACAAACAAAAAACCCCAACTATGCTACTCACTTGTCTGCTTCCTAGGAAGCAACAATTCAGGTCAGCAACTGTCCCCACGGTCCTAAGGGTAGTAATATTTGAACATGAAAACTTACCACAGGAGCTGGTGGACTTGAGCACTGACTAACAGGCCGCAAATTCGCCCCCTGCCTAGAATTCTGCAATGTCACTCGAGTTGCTCACAGTAGATTGCTAAGGAACTTTGACTGGGTTTATTTGAAAACCAAGGAGACAGACATCCACCTGAGATCCTGCTTTGGTTACTGCCTGTCAGGAAAGGGATGGTGGAAAGGAGGCAAGGGAAGTATGAGTAAGTAGGGAGAAAGGGAAAGAGAAAAGCCTTCCTGTAATATTTTGGGCAACGGATGCTAAACTTTATGCTTTAATGAGCTTGTAAAAAGGCTAGTTTTGGAGCCCTCACATTACTCTGGACCTGTTGGCTGCTCTGCCTGGTGGGGAGACATGCTGTGGAGGTCGTCACTGCTGTGCCTTCGGGGGAAGACTTCATGCGGGCCCCTGGGAAGAACCCCCGGGAGGAGGAAAAGGTTCTAATTCCATGAAACCTGCCCAGTTCACAAAACTTTCTAGAGGATCAGCCCATTTTAAAAAATACCAGCCACTTCTTTACCTGTTTTTATCCCATTTGGGAGACAAAATGTCACAATATTCAGAGAGCCCCTAACTGCTGCCACTCTCTCGTCCATTCTTCCCATGTGCTGCTGTCAGAACTACTTTCTGAAAATATAAACTGTAGGGCCCTCCCTTTGCATAAAAGTCTCAAATTTTTTATCCATAAAATGGGCACGGGAGTACTTATCAGGCACAGGTTTTTGCAGGGGTTAGAAGAATATTTATAAAAGCTTTAGCCCAGTGTCAGTCATACAGCAAGTTCTCAGTAAATGGGATTATTGTTATTACTGCTTTAGGCTAGAGTTAATAGTCCCTAAAATGGCATTCAAGGTCCTCCAGGGAGTGGTCGAAGGTTACTCATCCACTCGTCCTTCTGGTAAGCCCTTCAAGGACTCAGAACATGTGTTGACTGGCTTCATCACCCAAATACACCTTGCACCCGCCCCCTCTGTGCCCTCCTCGGGCTGCTCCCAAGGCCAGGAGAACTGCCTTTTCTCTCTCTCTTGCTCTTTTTATAGTGCCACCTCTTAAACCCACCCCTTTGAAGTTAATTATCCTCTTTCCTATATTCCCACTGAAATCTGTTTATAATTTGTTCCTGTACTTACAAAACGTTGCTTCACATCCACTGCTCTGCCCCATCCCGGGACAACAACTGATCTTCCATAGCCTACAACTTAATAGGCTTCCTATCACCCACAGAGCAGGGATGAATAATAATTGGGTTGAATTTAAAGAAGGCCATTGGATGTCCCTATTTGGCCTCAAGTCTACCACTGAGGAAAGGTTTATTCCCACTTTCAAACCTGTTCAAGAGCTGCCACTCACTGAGACTACCATGTGCCAGGCACTGCGCAGCACTGTATGTCAACTCTCCCCCAAGTCGTGTGAGGAGGGCACTGTCAGCTGCGCTCTACACAGATGTTATCGCTCAAGGTCTCCCAGCCAATAAGTGCTGGAGCCAGTATTAGAAACCAGAAGCCCCCTTGTGCGCCGTCTTCACTTCCTCTAAGAGAGTTTCTTCCACGCTGAGCTTGCCTGAATTTTCATTCTATAGCATTCGTGAACACATTAGACTGTATAATATAAAACTGGTTTATTGCCGCCTGGCCGCATTTTTGGTGTCTTTGTCTTGATTCTCTAAGTAGTTGTAGAGCAATGTAATAATAAAAATAACCATCTATTAAGCACTTATGTCTTCAGCAACATACACATTAATTCTACCAAAAAAAAAGGTGTTATTGATCTCATTCTACAAGAGTTTAGTTGGGAGCAGCTACTGGCAGAGGAGTACTGGGGGCTGGGATGCACAGCGCACAGGCTATTTACCAAGAGGTACAGAGTTTTTTGCTGTTTTCATCTCCAGCATATCAGCTGCATATCAGCTGAATCTCAGCTCTCTCAGTGTTTGTTGAATGAATGATGGTGTTTCTTTTATCTCCCTGGCCTGCACTCTTACCTCTAATTCCTGATCCATACATACTTTTAGCAGGTAGTCACTGCCACTTTCTCCCACCACTGAGAAGGCATGGGAGAAGAAAAGAGGGGCATGGCACTATAACAGTCTCAGGAGATGAGACTTTAGCTCTTCCAGACAAGCAGCACTAGGTATGGCCTGGGTCAGACTTCCCTGAGTGCTTCTTAAAATCTATATTCCTGAGCTCTCCCCCAGACCCACCTAATCTGTCTCCCTGGGAGGAGAGGCCAGAACTCTGCATTTTAAACAAGTCCTGCAGGTGACTCACAGGGCCCCTGAGGTCTGAGCACCACTGCCTGTGCCCAGCTCCTGTCAGGGACCCTTTGTAACTGCAACTGCTCCAGATGCAACTGGCTTTTTCTCCTCTAGCGCATCCACAATAAATAAAAAGAAGCCATTTAAAATTTCATTTTATTGCTTCCTGATAGTGCTCCTTGTCCAAAGTCTATTGTAGTTTGACACATTCCATATGTCTCTTTTATGGCATTTAAAATAAAAAATCACTTTCACAGTATATCTTTATTGCTTCCTATTATTTTCCTTTGCAAATGTCTTGAGTTAGAGCTTCTTTGTCAGTTACTCTTCTTAACATGGTTCTGTGAGAAACTGTATTCTGAATCTCAAACAATGATTGCATAAATAGACATTCAGAATGCAACCTGTTTCTAAGGAGGAAACTGTCTGTATTGTAAAGTGTGGTAGTTCTTTGTCTCTGAGAAAGTGGCTTGGGGGGCGAATTTCCCCAAATGGCCTTCTCACAGAATCACGGCTGGTTTTGCAGCTGACTTGATCTGCAACTTGTTTCTAGGTGTTCGTGGGAGTTCTGCCAGTTGGACGTACACATTTGAAATGCAGGAGGTGGGCTCCTTTTTTCTCACTTGTGAATTTGTTCACTTAACAAAAGCACCATGGATACCTCTGATGTACCAGGTGTTGTGCTAAGCATTGGGGGTTCAGAAAGGAGCCTCCCTTGCTGTCCCCAAGAGGCTCAGAGTCTAGTAGGTATAGCAAAAATGACAGACCACACAGGGAAGGAGTTAGTGGTGAGAAAGATGCTGTGGGCTTAAGGTCTAAAGGGGAGAGAGTCAAGCACTTAGTAGAAGGATGAAAGAAATTCTGAGCACCCACCAGGAGTTCTTATTATTCATTTATATATTGGGAGTAGATACTTGGGACTGTGACCTCCGTAACTCAGTGACCCCAACCTCTGCTGGGCTAGATGTTCCCTTGATATTTGTGACAATAGCAGATGTTCCCTTGATATTTGCGACAATAGCAAAAGCTCGTTTGCTTCTGCTAGAGTGCAAGGGAGGGCTGGAGGCAGGGGGAAATGGACTAGGACCATTTTTTCAAGTGGGTGAGGGGCAGGAGGTGCAACTGAGAGACAGAAGGCAAGGAGGACCCTGCATTCTAAAGTTTTATAAGGGCTAGGAGCTCAAGGAGATGCTAAACCTGTTTCCTGCCTCTTCCTTTTGTTGGTCTTAGTTTTGCCTATTTTATTTCTGAGCATAAAATGCATCCCTTTTGTATATGACATCTCTGCAGATGCCTGATGGCAGCTTTTGTGTTCCTCATCCCCTTCTTCAAACATTCAGTCATCATTAATTCTGGTGTCCATCCAATAAGCATTTATTTACTAAACAGTCTTTATCAGCCTACTTTTCCCAGACACTCTGATAGGTGCTGGGGGTATGGAAATGAAGAATGGGCTCTGTATTTAATGGGAGGACTGGCGTGTGGACAGATGATGACACCATGGCCTCATAAGTGATCTGGGAGAGAGAGGCACAGGGGATCCAACTGAGGTAGGTGGCGGAAGGGGGCTAAAAGGAGACTTCTCAGAGGCAGGTGACAATGTCTCATCTGTGTCTTCAATGCTTGTCAAGGCCTTCCATCTGCCCTTCTGTGACACTTGGGACCTACTGACAACTATGGATAGTGGTGGTTCAAGGTCCCTACCTACATCTCTTCCCAATTCTGCATTCAGTGAAAGCATTTTGGTGTTTTGAAATCAGCTGCAGAAGGAGTATTTACACCATTGAAATCCACAAATGCTATATATCAGGCACCCCTGCCCTACTCCACCAGAGCCGGTTGTCAAACATTTACTAGCACGTCATTGGTCCTACCATCCCACACCATATCTCATGTGTGGCTAGAAACTAACACACAGACAAGGAAGAGATGGAACTTAGTTTCTGGTCCTAACATATAAATGACCTACCTACCATCTTACCCTTATCTCTACAGGCTCCTGGGTAAACTTTCCCTGGGGGCCCTCACTGGGTCTCTCAACAGAAGTGTCTAGGACTGATGGGGTGTGCCACTGTGATGAGAACCAGTGAGCCGGTTTCTGATGGTGGTTCTCCTAAGGGTGATGAGAGTAAGAAGGTAGACACTGCTGCCCACACAGCTCTTCTCTAATGTTCTCCCTGGAAATATCACTATCACTGATGCACAAACTTGTGACTTTCTCCTCAGGTCTTGAGGCAAAGCTTAAGCACATTACTGCAAGCTTTCAACTTTTGTATTGCTCTGTGTTTGATCATTAAAATTTATATAAAGCATAGTAAAAAAATAAAATAAATTTATATAAATTTGGACTTCACCTCCATGATCTTATCATGAAAGCTTAATACAGAAATAAACAGCAGAAATATGTTGTTTATGCTCTTGCTTTTGGGTGGTCAATGGTGATGGAGAAGAGTCTCCAAACTGAGCTCCAGAAGCTGAGTTGAATCATTGGGCTACTTTGTTCTAGATGACTGTCTGCTTCTTGTATTTGAAAGGATTAAACTCAAAATGTGTATGTACTTGGACATTTCCTTCCTCATCTTGGGTATTGGTGTTACCTCATCTCTGCAACATCAGTAAATAAATAATAAATAAATAGGAAGAATAGGAACTCGGCCAGTTTGCCATCAGTCCACGAATTCAGTGTCAGTTTATTTTGTTGAATTCTGGATGCTTGTTTTTCTGTACTCTCTAATGACAAGTACATTTTACAGTCATTTACGAGATTGATTTATGTCATTAGCCTTATGTGGTTTTATACTTAATTTCTAATCTTCTCTGGAATATCAATGCTATTGAGAAGGAAGGAAGGGTAAGAAGGAGAACACACATCATGTGCCTGCTATGTGTACTGTCTTGTGGGTTGTGTGATAGTAGCCTTTCCAAGGAGAGACAGGATCCTGAAACTCAGGGCAGGGAGTTTTGTGACTTGATCAAGATCACATAGTTGGGGTGGTGATAGCAGAAAGCCACCAATTCTGTCAGACACCAAGACCCAGGCTCTTTCCACCTCATTACTTCTCTTCATAATCCCCAGATGTCTTCAAACTCAAGGGAAGCTGATGCCAAACCTCACTTTTTTACAAACCAAGAGGGGCCTCC
>PVKM010031174.1:0-16842 GCA_004027735.1 Carollia perspicillata | reverse complement strand
AGCCAGTTGGATCCCCCTGAGAAGAATGGGGTCTAAACCCTAAGCTAGGATCCCCACCTTCTAACTCTAGAGCCCAAAAGTACACGATACCACCTGGAGGTGAAAAGCGGTAGGGTTGCTCTCTGCCAGATATAGATAGCTGGAGATGCAAAGAGCCATTTATAGGCCCAATGCACAAATTTTTTTTTTTTTGCTATCACTTGCCTGGGGTTCTGGCAAAGGTGGGAGCGGAGTGGCTAGAAATGCCTGAGGAGACTCTGGGGAAGGCAGCTTTGGGGAGAGAGCTGAGCCAGTAGCCACAGGGATCTCAGTGCTGAGTTATGCGCCATATGGCACTGCCATCATGCTCAGGCAGACCACACCCCTCTGAGCAGCTAAGGGGAAACAATAGCCCCAATTCCAAGAGAGACCCTGCCTTGGCTCTGTGGTGCTTAAGCCTGACTGCTGAGTTCAGAGTGACTAGGATAACAACTGAAGGAGACAACTGTAGAAAGTAGAATCTTGACAGTCTCAGAGCAGGCTGCCTAAGGTCTGAGTGTGTCAATGTTTGACATCACCAGAGGCAGATCCAGAAAGGAAAAACAGTAGCAAATAGTACAGGCTATGGAGATGCAGTCTACTGTGGCAGTCTCCAAGATTAGCAATATTTTCTTTCCTGCGTACTTTACATTCATTTCATGTCCAACAAGTTCGTGTATTTGAAATTACTAGAATTTATAATAAAGTTTGTTTCTCTCCTTTTTGGAAATCATAGTCTTAATCTCTTTATATCCTTATTAATACTGGTTTGCTTGCTTTTGATATTGAGACTGCAGTGGGGGGGAGATATTTTTGTAGGTCTGGGTTTGTTCCCTGGGCTTTGTGGTTTTCTTCTGGAAGCACCTGCATGTTGGGAACTGCCCTGCCTGGTTTCTGGAGCTGTAAAACTCCCCATGGCTAAGGCTGAGTGAGCAATCTCTGGACCATAAGCCACTAAGGAAACAGAGCTTATCTCCCTGGAAGAAGCACTGCTTCTGCTCCTTTTTTCATAACTGGCCTCCAATACTTGATCAGTTAGCCAATGATGGGTAAGATTCCACAAGTGGGGAATGACCTAGGACAGGCATGATCATGTGGAGGCCCCAGGAAAGGACTTGGGGGCTATGGAGAAAAGGGGTGCTGGACCCTTGCCCCTCAGCTTTGATGAAGTCTGACTCCCCTAAGTCCTTGAGAAGTCTCTAATAATTCCTTGGCTACCTTGCCTCCTCTGCCTGACTTAAGCCTGAAACAATAACAGAGGGTGGTGCAGCCCTGTGCTGGATAGGGTGGGCTCCCCAGGTAATCAGGCCTGAGAAAGGATATGTAAATTGCTGTGAGACCTGCTTTGCTAAGAATGCTCTTAGTTAAGTGATAAAAACCTGAGCAAGAAACAGTTTACTTTCCAAAGTTTCATAGCTTTTTAGCTGACAGACCCTAAATCAGAATAAGCCCTAATGGTTCCTTATCTATCACCTAATCCTTACTGCCTGAGAATGATTAATAAGTTGTACCTGAATCCCTGTGCAAGAAGCCCAATAAAACTGCTGTCCAGGTAAGGGTTGGTGCACTCTCCCCTTGAGAGAGTTGCCAGGCTGCTCCTAGGCACTCTCCCTTGAGAGGGTGGCCAGGCTGCTGTGAGGGACTCCCCCCTTGAGAGAGTAGCCATGCCACCCCCTTTTCCTCCACAGGACTCAGTAGTCCATGTGAATTTGTCTCATGTCTCATCCATAATGCCATGGGCACTGTGAGCCAGTGCCCATGACACCTGCACAACAGTATACAAGATGTGGTGGGTGAAGTGACCCTCAGTCAACCAGCTGGAAGAAAGGATTCACCAAAGAATGACCCAACAACAACCAAAGCCCAGTTAAACCCAGAGAGCCAACATAGATGACATAAAGGGCATCCTGTGAGCATCAAGTTCAGGAGATCAATGAAATTGCACCACTGAATCTCACAGGTCTCCTACCATAGACGTTCACACCAGAAAATCAGGGAATCAGAACAGATCAATTTAAGAAGCTGAGGAAAACAAGAAGAGTCTCATAAATAATGGTAAGACAACAGAACAATCCCCAATCAAAAGGAAAGGAGGAATCTTTAGGAAGAGTGCTAAATGAAATAGAGACAAGTCAACTCTCAGATATTGAGTTCAAAATAATGGTTATGAAGAAGCTCAATGAGCTCAGTAAGGATTAGCAGAAATTACAGGAAAGCTACAAGGAACTTACTATGAATTACACCAGCATGAAAAAGGACATAGATGGTATCAACAAGAGCCAAGAAGAAATGAAGAATATAGTTTCTGAATGAAAAACACAGTACAAGGAATTAGAAGCAGGCTAGATGAAGTACAGGGTCAAGTCAGTAAGCTGGAGGACGAGTTAGAAAAAAACTCCCAGAAAGAGCAAAAGAAGGAAAGAGAAACTAAAAAAACAAACAAACAAACAAAAAAACACAACAACAAGGAGGGATTAAGGGAACAGCAGGAAAACATGAAACACAACAACATTTAAATCATAGGAATACCAGAAAGAGAAGAAAAAAGAGCAAAGGATAGAAAACCTGTTTGAAAAAATAATGACAGAAAACATTCTGAACTTGGAGAGGAGAAAAACCATTCAAGTTCAGGAAGCACAAAGGGTCCCCATCAAGATGAACCCAAAGAGGCCTACTCCAAGACTCATCATAACTAAAATGCCAAGTTTTAAACATAAGAGAGAATCTTAAAAAACAGCAAGAGAGAAATAAGAAGTACCATACAAAGGAGAAGACTAGCAGCTGACTTCTCAACAGAAACACTTCAAGCCAGGAGAGGATGCCAAGAAAAGTCCCAAGTAATGAAAAGCAAAGGTCTGCAACCAAGACAACTCTACCCAATGAGGCTCTCCATTCAAATGGAAGGCAAAATAAGGAGTTCCCAGGCTAAAGAAGACTGAAAGAATACACCTTCAGCAAACCAGCACTTTAAGATATACTAAGGAGACTGCTATAAGATGAGGAAGGAAAAGAGTGAAAAAAAGAGGAAAATGGGTACAAAGGAGGAAAAATTAATCGGTAGCTATCAATAATAACCTTAAATTATATTGACTTAAGTGCTCTGAGCAAAAGATATAGGGTAGCTGAATGAGTAAGAAAACAGGACCTGAAAAATGCTGCTTAAAATAAATTCACCTAATAACAAATGACCTACACAGACTGAAAGTGAAGGGTTGGAAAAAAATATTCAAGGGACAGGAAAAAATACTGGGATAGCAATATTCATATTAGACAAAATACACTTCAAAAAAAAGTGCCATAAGAAGAGACCCAAAAGGTCACTTCATAATATTCAATGGAAGAATCCATCAAGAAGAAATAAACATTATAAATATATATGCACCCAACATATGAGCACCCAAATACATAAAGAAAATCCTGGGGGACTTCAAGAAAGATACTGACAGCAACACAATTATAGTAGAGGATTTCAACACCCCACTGTCAAAACTGGATAGATCTTCCAAACAACATAGCAACAAAGATATTGTGGCATTGAAAAATGCCCTAGATGAAATGGCCTTAACTGATATCAGCTATATATCTATAATGTATGTATAAGTCCTTTCATCCCCAAGGAAGAAAATACACATTCTTTCCAAATGCACATGGAACGTTTTTCAAAGGTAGACTACATGATAAGACACAAAAGAAGCCTCCACAAATTCAAGAAAATTGAAATCATATCAAGCATTTTCTCTGACCACAAGGGACTGAAACTACAAACCAACCTCAAGGAAAAACACCAAAAACACACAAACTCATGGAGTTTGAATAGCATACTATTAAACAATGAATGAGTCAAGAATAAGATTAGAGAATAAATCAAAAAGTTTCTGGAAACAAATGAAAATGAACTCACAACAATCCAAAACTTATGGGACCCAGCAAAGGCAGTCCTGAGAGGGAAGTTTATAGTGATACAGGCCAACCTAAAAATGTAGAAACATTTCCAATAAAAACCTAACTTTACACCTGCAATAACTGAAGGAATAACAGCAAAGACAGTCCAAAACAAGTAGAAGGAAGGAAATAACAAAAATCAGAGAAAAAATAGATGGCATAGAAACTAAAAGCACAATTCTAAGAATCAGTGAATGCAAGAGTTTGTTCTTTGAAAAGATAAGAAAATTGACAAGCCTTTAACAGGCTCATCAAAGAGAGAGAGAGAGAGAGCCCAAATAAACATAATCAGAAATGAAAGAGGAAAGATTACAAAGAGAAATACAGGAGAGAAATACAGGAGACATTACAAAGAGATTAAAGGAGAGAAATACAAAGGATTGTAAGAAATTGCTACAGAGAAGTATATGGCAAGAAATTTGAAAAACTAGGTGAAATGGACAAATTTCTGGAAAAATATAATCTTCCAAACCTCAATAAAGAAGAAGCATAAAGCTCGAACAGACCAATAACAGCTGACAAAATTGAAGCAGTAATCAAAAAGTTTCCGACACACAAAAGCCCTGGATCAGATGGTTTCACAGGAGAATTTTACAAAGCATTTAAGGAAGAGCTAAACCCCAACCTCCACAGATTATTTCAAAAAATTCAAAAGATGGAAGACTCCCAAACTCTTTTTATGAAGCCAGCATCATCCTAATTCCCAAAACAGATAAAGACATAACAAAGAAAGAAAACTTCAAGCCAATATTGCTAATGAACATAGATGTTAAAATCCTCAACAAAATATTGGCAAACTATATTCAGCAATACATTAAAAAAATCATACAACATGATCGAGTGGGATTCATCCCAGGGATACAAGGATGGTCCAATATTTGCAAATCAAAAAATGTATTACACCACATAAACAAAACAAAAGACAAAAATTACACGACCATATCAATAGATGTGGGAAAAGAACTTGGTAAGGTAAAGCACCCATTTATGATAAAAACACTTAGTAAAGTGGGAATACTCCTCAATCTAATAAAGGCCATATATGAGAGACCTACAGCCAACATCATACTCAATGGACAAAAACATAGAGCTCTCCCACTAAGATCAGGAACAAGACATGGATGCCCATTTTCACCACTTTTATTCAATATGGTACTGGAAGTCCTAGCCACAGCAATCAGACAAGAAAAATAAATAAAAGACAAACAAATTGTAAAGGAGGAAGTAAAACTGTCCTTGTTAGCAGATAACATGATAGTGTACATAAAAATCCTATAGACGCCACCAAAAAACTACTTGATCTAATATATGAACTTGGCAAAACAGCAGGATACAAAGTCAATATTCAGAAACCAAAGGCATTTTTGTACTCCAACAATGAAACATTAGAAACAGAAATCAGGGGAAAAATCCCATTTGATATAGCAACAAGAAAAATAAAATTGCTAGGGGTAAACCTGACCATGAAGGTAAAAGACCTGTACTTAGAAAGCTATACAACACTGAAAAAAGAAATTGAGAAAGACACAAATGAATGGAAGCATGTATCATGCTCATGGATTGGAATAATTAACATAATCAAAATGACCATCCTACCGAAAGCAACTTACAGATTCAATGCAATCCTTATTAAAGTACCAATGGCATATTTCACAGATATAGAACAAATATTTCAGAAATTTATATGAAACCATTAATGACCCTGAATAGCTGCAGCAGTTTTCAGAAAGAAGAACAAAGTAGGAGGGATCACAATACCTGATATCAAATTGTGTTACAAGGCCACTGTAATCAAAACAGCCTGGTACTGGCATAAAAACAGACACATGGACCAATGGAACAGAACAGAGAGCCCAGAAATAAGCCCAGGTCTCTACAGTCAATTAATATTTGACAAAGGGGGAAGAAGCATAAAATGGAGTAAAAATAGTCTCTTCAACAAATCCTGTTGGGAGATCTGGACAGCTACATGCACAAAAATGAAACTCAATCACCAACTTACACCATATACAAAAATAAATTCAAGGTGGATAAAAGACTTAAATGTAAGCCATGATACCATAAAAGTCTTAGTGGAAAACATCGGCAGGAAAATCTCAGACATTCCATGCTGCAACATTTTCACTGATATGTCTCCTAGAGCAAGGGACATAAAGGAAAGAATGAACAAATAGGACCTCATCAAATTAAAAAGCTTCTGCATGGTTAAAGAAAACAGCATGAAAATGGAAAGAAAACCAACCATATGGGAAAACATATTTGCCAATGATACCTCAGACAAGGGTTTGAGCTCCAAAATATATAATGTATTCACATGAAACCACTCCAGGAAAAAACAACAACAACAAAACAATAAAAAATGGGTAAAAGTCTTGAACAGACAATTCTCCAATAAGGATATACAAAGGCCCAGAGACACATGAAAAGATTCTCAGCATCACTAACCATCAGAGAGATGCAAATTAAAACCACAGTGAGATAATACTTCACACCAGTCAGAATGGCCATCATAAACAAATCAACAAACAAAAAGTGCTGGTAAGGTTGTGGAGAAAAGGGAATCCTAGTACACCATTGGTAGGAATGCAAACTGGTAAACCACTGTGGAAAACAGTAGGGAATTTCCTCAGTAAACTAAAAATGGAACTGCCTTTGGCCCAGAAATTCTACTGCTGGGCTTATACCCTAAGAATCCTGAAACAATAATTTAAAAGAACTATGCACCCTGATGTTTATAGCAACACAATTTACAATAGCCAAGTGCTGGAAGCAGCCTCAGTGCCTATTGGTAAATGAGTGGATCAATAAACTATGGTACATTTACATAATGGAATACTATTGAGCAGAAAGAAAGAAGGAGCTCCTTCCCTTTGTGACTCCATGGATGGAACCTGGAAGTATTGTCCTAAGTGAAGTAAGCCAGGCAGTAAAGACAAACACCATTTGATCTCACCTATAAGTAGAACCTAATTAACAACACAAACTGGCAAGCAAAATATAGCCAGAGACATTGAAATCCCCAACAAACTGACAGCAACCAGAGGGGAAGGGAGAGGGAAATAACATGAGAAAGAAGGAAAAGAGACATAAATGAACATGAGTGAGGGATGCATGGATGGAACCAAGGGGGGTGGGATTAAGTGTGGGAAGTAGGCGTGGGTAGGGCAGGGGAAAGTGGTGGTGGGAAAATGGAGACAACTGTATTTGAACATCAATTTTAAAAAAGTAAAAATAAACACCAACTTTTAAGAAAGTAATTTGGTCTTGTTTGAAAATAATATAAATAGTAAGAATTTATAACGTCATTGAAGACTCATGGTGTGACAGGTACTAATATTTGAGTGTTTTGTGCATTGCCCCCATGTAATGTGATCATGTAAGCCTCTTAATACCTTGAAAGATAAATATGTAGGCAGTGTGTATTTGTGGAAAGTGAGGCACAAGAAGCTTAAGTAACAAAGCAAATGTCAGGTAGGGTTAACTGGTATAGGAAGGTGTTTAATTATAACTTTGATCATTACATAATCCTTACATAGGTTAAAGACCTCAATATTGCTTGCTAATAAGTTAACCAAAAAAAAGAGACTATGAAGCCAAATATTCAAGTCCCACTTAAAATGTTTATATATAATACCAAGCATTCCTATTTCTATTCATAAATATGTAGAGAAAAATTCAAAGAAGCAATAAATTATGGGAACTTTTTACTGTCATTTTTTATACCTCATTTTACTCAAACATTCTTTAATGAACAACTATTGAGTTCTCATATTTCCCAGATCTGGGTCTTTGAGTCACTTCTCTTTGCCATGTTCTCATTGCCAGAAGGAGAATATCATGACAGCTACCTCACAAGACTGTTGTTGAGAGGATTAAATAAAATAAGAAAGCATTTAGAATATTGCCTTACAAATAACAATTTCTCAATAGATATTGAGTGCTATATTAATTAAAAAACTTATTATTACATATTAAATATAACATGGCTTTGAAAACACTCCTGCATGTGGCATAGTGTCCATGAGACAGTTCCAAGGTCCAGAATGGGAAGCTGAGTCCCCAGATTGTTCTGTCTCCTTTACTTGACAACAACTGCAGTCCAGTCCCTTCTACAAGGACCCAGATTATAAACGAAGTTTGGTTGTCTTCAGTCATAGTTTGTGATTAATTTAAAAATACACGTACAGAAGTTCTTCAGTGCTTGTGCACACAGCATCATAAATAATGTCAATGAGGTATTTCAATGTCTGATGTTTGTGTTGTTGTGCTAAAGAAAAATAAAGGTCAGGTTTCATATCCACTCCTGAATCCACAGAAAGATTGTCATAGGGTCCGAACATAACATGTATGTCTTCACATTTCTGAAATAATGTTTCTATATTATGGTATTTCACAGCGAAATGGCTGAGTGGGTGTGAGAAGAGATCTCTGCCCCACCCCAAGAGAGACACATTTATCTCAGGATTTTCTTTCCAGATCACAAATACTCTTACCTTATCCTCCCAGCACTCATAGGACACAGGAAGCCTTACAATTGTTCCTATTTGCAGAAGATCTTGAAAAACCCCAGGGAACTGTGTGAGCCACCACTTCCTCCTAGAAACAAGCCCCAGCCCCACCCTCCTGACACTGGTCTGCTAACAGGGACCTCACTTTCTTACCTTCTTCCTGGGGAGCCAGCCTGGCTTGCAGGATGTCGCTGCTGGAAGCAGTCATCTTCTTCTCCCTCTGGGCCTGTGAGCTCCCCCTATCATTTCTGTCTAAAAGAGAGACAGAACTTTTTTATTGTTACCTCTGTATGTGTCATTTGTTTATGGGAATTAATTAATGTTTTGCTTGCAGTTGACCTCGGGCAGTTAAAGTTGGAGCAACCCGAAATATCTGTTTCCAGGTCCAGAGATAAGAGTGCCCATATATCCTGTAAGGTGTCTTCTAGCACCTTTAGCACAGACTACATACACTGGTACCAGCAGAAACCAGATCAAGGTATAGAACACTTAATATACACTGACTCCACAATACCAGCTAGTCATAAGAACAATAAACGTGAGGCAAGTAAAAGTCCTTGCACTTTCACTTCCACTTTGAAAATAAATTTCTTAAAGAAACAAGATGAGGCCAAGTACTTTTGTGCCTGCTGGATTGATGCCCGTGTTGGAGTTGCCAAGATTCCTGCACAAAACCATCTTCAGCCTGTGCCCACACACATCCTCCTCAATATGGGTGACCACAGAGGGTGCAGAGCTGGGCACCCAGCCTGAGCCTCTGTCCATACAGATCTTGAGTCATGTACTACTTTTTTGGTTACAGAGATTACTCCTAAATGTAAGTGATATGGCTCATACTCAAAAAAGAAATCAAGTGCCAGAAAACACGCTTGTGTTATTGTATCTTATGTAACCACCACAACACATTTGCAAGGTAATGATAATTTTTCCACTTTGCATTTAATAATTTGAAGTTAGATAAAAATTACTTTCAGAACCTGAAACCCCATACTTCTTCAATTCTGTCAGGCCATTCTGAAGTTGTTCAGGTGTTCCTTTACTCCATACATTTTGGGGTGGATGTGGGATGGAGCACTTGCTCTCTCCTCCAGGAGGAGGATTATTCATTCTACAGTCTGACCAACTCACTCTCTTCTGCACAAGCCTCAGATTCCCGGGATCATTAGATGATCACACAAGAGAGTGGATACTCATCAGGATCCCTTTCTCTAGGATCCTGCTAACATCCTGGGAGTTCATAGTGTTTGTTCACTCAGAGCTACTGCACTTTCTCAGGCACCTTTCTAGCTCATCAGATATTTGTGACAATCTTTTGAGATACTGTCATGATTCACTCTTTACACATTAGGAAACAGAAGCATAGAGATGTTATTTACTTTGTCTGTGGTCACCGAGATACTAGGTGCAGATGAAAGGCTGAACTTCTGTCTTCAGGGGCCGTCCTTGCATCTAGAGTGCTGCCTGACTCTGAAACACAGGCAGTAGAAATGGTACCTAGTCTGCAGTACCAACAGCTAAAAAGAAAATAGACTCTTTCACAAAATAATTACTGAAACAAAGAGGTTACTATTCTAAGCTTAGTCTGAGTTGAAGTGTTGTCTTCCTAGATAGTGTAAATACTATGGCTTATTTGACTTTCAAAATATAAAATAGTGAAGTATAAAACATAAACATATTATTGTATTATTTTTTGAGTTAATAGAAATAAATGAAAAAAAAAAGACACCCTTCTTTTAGGACATTTTCTAGTTGAATACCTGTCCCTGACATTCCTGGAACCCAGCCATATCCATGCGTTTACGTTCTGTCTCTGTCTGCTTAGAAGCTGCAGGAGGAGAGAGGAGTAATCACAGCAAAGACCTTATGGTTCACAAAGGTAAAAACATTTGTTATCTGATCATGTACAGAAGAAATTTGCCAGCCTCTGTTGTGTAACATGGGGTTGAGGAATCAATCTGTAACTATAATTGAAATTCAAGATGCAAAAAGAAAATATTGATAACAGTTACTACGTGAAAATGAAAGCAAAGTTTGCATGGTGCAAAGCAACATAAGCTGAGTCAAAGAGTAAATCACAAACTATAGAAAATATTTGCAACCTGTTTAGCAGATAAACCTTACTATCACTAATATGAAAAATACTTATCAGTATATATATTTTTGAAAATGGATAAAAAACATTAAAAATATCCTATATAAATATGGAAATAGACATAAAAAGCCAATTCATGAAGAAGGATGTAAAAATACTTCTTAAGCATATAAAAAATGCCCTATCTCATTTATAGTAAGTTAAATGCAAATCACTACTACTTTGAGATAGTATATCTCACCCATGAGATGGACAAGAATTAAAAAATTTGACAATATGCCCTGCTGATTAATCAATGAGGGGAAATAATATACATTTCTGACAAAAATGCAAAATACAACCTTTTTGTAGGGAAATTTGGATATATCTAACAAAACTTCATATGCATTTACTTTTTCACCAAGCAAAAAATCTTTTAAAATTTATTCCAAAGGCACAACTTTCAACAATATATAAATACATATGCTAATGTTAATCATTATATAACTGCAAAATATTGGAAATACAAAAATATACAAACATAGGAGAGATGGAGGCATAGGTAGATACACTTTGCTTCCTCACATAACCAAAAGAAAGAGAATAACCAATTTAAAAACAAAAAATAACCAGAACTGCCAGAAAGTCAAACTATATGGAAGTCCAACAACCAAGGAGTTAAAGAAGAAACATTCATTCAGACTGATAGGAGGGGCAGAGACAGAAAGCCAGGGCAGAGAGGATGCCTAGCAAGGCAGCAGCTGGAGGACCTGATGAGTGAGATGGTGACTGGCAGACCAGGTTTTCCCACATTTGAGTGTGGATAAACCAGGAGAAACAACTGGCAAGTGAGACAGACCACGCAACCCAGGTTTCCAGTGTGGGAAAGAAAGCATCAAAACCTATGGCTATAAAAACCTGTGGGGGTTGTGGGATGGGAGAAACTCCCAGCTTCACAGGAAAGTTTCTTGGAGAGAGTCACAGGAAGTACACCCCCCCAACCTAGTAATTAGTACCAGAGGGCCCAGTTTGCTTGAGGGTAGTGGGGGAAGTGACTGAAAGCCAAAGGATAGCTGAGCAAGTCCCACTGTTCCTTCTCTGACACCTCCCCATAGATAGCACCACAACACAGTTACATGAGTTACCCTGCCCAGGTGAATACTTAGGGCTCCACCCCATAGAGTGTAACAGGTGCATCCAGACAAAGAAATATGGCTCAAATGAAAGAACAGATCAAAGCTCCAAAAATAGGACTAAGCGATGAAGAGATAGCCAACCTATCAGGTGCATAGTTCAAAACACTGGTAATGTGATGCTCATAGAAATGGTTGAGTATGGTGGCAAAATAGAGGAATAAGTGAAGGCTTTGAAAATTGAAATAAAGAAAAATATAAAAGGACCAACAGTGAAGGGAAGGAAACCAGGACCCAAATCAATGGTTTGGACCAGAAGGAAGAAATAAACATTCAACCACAATAGAATGAAGAAACAAAATTTTTTTTAAAAAATGAATAGGAGCTTAGGAATCTCCAGGACAACTTTACATATCCTAACATCCAAATCATAGGGGTGCCAGAAGGAGAAGAGGAAGAGCAAGAAATTGAAAACTTATTTGAAAAAATAATGGAGAACTTCCACAATCCAGCAAAGGAAATAGACTTCAAGGAAGTTCCTGAAGCTCAGAGAGTCCCAAAGAAGTTGAACCCAAGGAATCACACATCAAGGCACATCATAATTGCATTATCCAAGATTAAAAATAAGGACAGAATCTTAAAAACAGTAACAGAAAAGAAGAGAGTTACCTACAAAGGAGTTTCCATAAGACTCTCAGCTTATTTCTCAAGAGAAACCTTGCAGGAAAGAAGGAGCTGGAAAGAAGTATTGCAAGTCACAAAAGGCAAGGACCTACCTCCAAGATTACTCTATCCAGCAAAGCTATCATTTATAATGAAAGGGCAGATAAAGTGCTTCCCAGATAAGGTCAAACTTAAGAAGTTCATCATCATCGAACCCTTATATGAAATGTTAAATAGACTTATCTAAGAAAGATAAGATGATAAAAACTGTGAATAATAAAATGATGACAAACTCACAACTCTCAACAACTGACCCTAAAAAAACCAAAAACAATACAAACTAAGGAAACAACTAGAACAGGAACAGAATCACAGAAATGGAGATCACATGGAGGGTTTTTAGTGGGGATGGGGGAGAACGGGGGAAAGGTACATGGAATAAAAAGCCTAAATGGTGGGCACAAAACAGACAGGTGGAAGTTAAGAATAGTATAGGGAATAGAGAAGCCCAAGAAGCTATATGTATGACCCATGGACACGAACTAAGGTGGGGAAATGCTGGTGGGAGGAGAGGTGCAGGGTGGATGTGAATAAAGGGGAGAAAAAAATGGGACAACTGTAATAGTGTAATCAATAAAATATACTTAAAAATATAAAAAAAACATAGAGGATTGATTGAATAAATGATGGCACATACAAAATGGAGTATATACAGCTGATGCGGACCCCAGCTCATGGGGTCCACCACATTGTGGATGGGGGAGAGACATTCACACAGACTACAGAGTCCTGTGGAGGAAAAGGGCCAGCATGGCTTTTTCTCTCAAAGGGAGCAAAAGCCCTTGTTGGACCAGCCTTTATCAGGTTTCTCAGCACATTACATGATGGTCCTCATTTACTATGCACAGGTTGCTTTAGGTGGTTACATTTTACAGAAAACAAAGGAGCCAATGCCGCTACTCAAATCACAGAAGAGGGATATTTGCAAATGAAAAGGGCAAAAGTGGTTGAACCAATTACAATCATCCTTGGAGGGTTTAGCATGGATGTTAGGAAGTTATTTTGCAGTAAATGTTTGCCACAAATCCGGGTGAGCGAGTTTTTGGCAAAAGCAAGACTCAAAGTGGCCTAGGCACAGTGCAGGCCTGATTCCCCACAGGAGAACCTGTCCATGGGTGTGGGTCCTGTGCATCTGCGAGTGGGAGCTGTGCCCATGCCATGCAGAATGGTCTCCTACATACAGCTCTAAAATAGAATGAGAAATGCAAAATTATTCATTATTCTATATACAGTTGACCCTCAAACAACATAGGAGTTAGGGGAATTACAGTTAAAAAATCTACACAGTAAAAAAAATCCATGAGTAAATTTTGAGTCCCCAAAAACTTAATTAGTCTGCCCTTAGTATCTGTGGGGCCTTGGTTCCAGGACTCCCTGCAATACCAAAATCTGCAGGTGCTCAGCTTCTTTATTTACAATAGCATAGAACAATGCATAGAGCCATCCTTCTGCATCTGCCAACTCCCCATCTGTGGGCTGAAAATGCTATTATTCATTACCTATTGGTTTAATCTGTGAATACAAATCCCATGGATATGGAGGGACAAGAGTATTTATTGAAAAAATATCCTCATGTAAATGGGCCTACACAGTTCAAATCTGTGCTGTTGAAGGGTCAACAGTTCAGGCAATTAACAATTGGAAATTTAAATTTTGAAAATAGCACTATTTACAACAGCAACAACAACTTACATAATATTTACAAGTGAATTTAACCACAAATATAAAGGATGTGTATGCTGAAAACTACAAAACATTGATGGCAGAAGTTGAGGAACAACTAAACAAATGGAGAAATATGCCATGCTCATGGATTGGAAAGCACAATATACTTAAGATATCAAACTTTCCCCAAAATGATAAACTTAATGTAATACCAATCAAAATCTCAAGAAGACCTTTTGTAGAAATCAAGATGCTGGTTGTAAAATATATATATGAGAAGGAAAAAATATAGAATATCCAAAACAATTTTGAAAAGATTAAAATCTTAGACATGCTCTTAAATTATAATGATCAAGGCACTGGAATATTGCTGAAAGAATAAATACATAGATAACAGCATCAGAAAAGAGAATCCAGAAATAGGCCTACACACACATGGTTAACTGATTTTTATCAAAGGTGCCAAGTAAATACAAAAATGAACAATGGATAGACTTTACAAGAAAGAGTATTGGAATATTTATTCATCTACATGAAAAAAACCCCTTAATCCATACCAACCCCATAAACAAGAATGAACATGAAATAAATTACAGGATTAAATATAAAACTGAAAAGGATAAACTTCTAGATTAAAATACACAAGAAACTTATTGTGACCATGGGTGAGACAAATATTTTAGTGCAGGAAAAACAAGAAACATTTGAAAAGTTGTATGTTCATCATATTTAACAATTCTGCTCTTTTTAAGACATTAAGCAGGTAAAAAAAAGAAGAAGCTAGGTATTAGGAGAAAACATTCTCAAAACATATACCAAAAAAGAAAAAAAAAAAACAAGAATTGTGTCCTAAATACACAGAAAGCTTTCACTACTTTATTGTACAAGGAATGAAATTTAAAAAATGGGAAAGAGAACCAGCATGTGCTCAGAGATGTAGAGAGGGGGAAATGAACTTGCACCCTTCTTACAACAACATGAAAAAGGGACACACTGAAAATCAGTAACTTAGAGAACTCAGTTGCACGGAAAGTGACTGAAAATCTGGGGACAGACAGGCATTTCCAGGGATAAACAGGAGCTGAGCATTTGCTTAGTCTGCACAGATGCTGCTAACCACCAATTACATGGGTCAGAAGATTAAACTAGAAATATTTAATAAAGTGACAAGAGTTGAGTATAGACCAGTGGGGGAGTGTAAACACTTGGAAACCACAGATATAGGGTATTTTCCACTATCTTTTAACTTTTTTCCATGAAGCCCACAAGATTCCTGCAGAGAACATTAGGGAGAATCTGGAGAAATTTTCCCCCATAGTATTGGCTGCAGGAGGAGGATACAGCTACTGCTGCTGCAGTTCATCCAGACCTAACCCATTCCATCTCCACTGCAGGAAAAAAAGACCTAATCTGCAGGTGAAGGCACAACCACAACTTTGCCTGGGACCATCTCCCCTAATTCCACAAAGTAGTAAGTTTTCATCTGCAGAAGAATGGGCAGCAAAATGGTAATTGTAAAATACAATAAAAACAATTAAAATATAAATAAATAAATACATACATACATACATACATACATACATACATACATAAATTTTTTTCAATAAGAAAGAAAGAAAAACCATAGCCTGAAGTGGGTGGGTACCTGCCTCTATTGGGGGAAGGAACAGGGGTCAGAATGTGCTACCTCTGGAAGAGGGGCATGAACACTCATGAAGGCTACTTTTTCAACACTCAGTATTACTGCACCTGTTTACAATTGAGTCAGAAAAATGTACACTTTCCTCACCTCTCACCAGCATGCAGCAAACCTTAAATAAAAATAACTGGAATATAGCTAACAGTGCTTCAGGAGACAGACTTTCTCTGGGCACAGTACAAAGGTAGGACTCAAAAAGTCAAAGACAAACTATGACCACATAAATTGTAAATCTCTGCATCCTAAAACAACAAGCTCCAACACTGTTCACCTATCAAACTTCAAACCCGGTGTAATTACTTACTAGAATAACACAAATCTGCACACAAAGGCCTTGTGGAAGGAATGGTATGCTCATTTGCATGTATAAAATGTATTTACCTCAGTATCTAAAGTACCATACATGTCCATATTTCAGTCAACAATTTCAGAGGCATACAAAAGGCAAGAGGAAAATCAGTGTAAAGACACAAAGCAATCATTAGAGCCAGGGTGACACAGGACGCAGATGTTGGAACTAACAGACAGAGAATCTGAAATAAGTATGATTAATATGCTGAAGATTCTAATGGAAAAGGTAAAGCAACATGCAATATCAGGTAGGTAATTTCAACAGAGAGATAAAATTATTTTAAAAAAGAAGCAAATGCTAGAAATAAATAACAGTAACAAAATGCAGAATGCCTTGGAAGGGCTCAGCAGTAGACTCAAGTGGGGATAAGGAAAGACTTTGGTAAAAGATGATAGGACACTAGAAATTCCCCACATTGCAATGCAAGGAGGTGAGGTAGAGAGAGATAGAGCAGATAATTATAAATCATGAAAGTACAGAACAATGGACAACATCCAGTTTTCAAACACATTTGTAATTAGAATCCCAGAAGTAGAAGAAAAACAAAATGGAGGAAAAGAAATATTTTAAGAAATAATAGCTGAAGGTCTCCAGAATTAGTGTAGGGACCAAAGACAAGGACAATAAAAAATTTTGAAGGCATCCAGAGGGAAAAAAAATAGACTTCCACCAGAAATAAGCAAGCAAGGAGACATAGGAGTGAAATCTCTAAACTATTTAAGAAAGCAAAA
>PVKM010031173.1:0-16930 GCA_004027735.1 Carollia perspicillata | reverse complement strand
CTTGGGTAGCTCTCCCACAATGGCTATTGTCAGGTTTAGGTTTTGGGTTTTGTTTACATTTAGAGTTAGGGTTAGGGCTGGGACTATACTTAGCCTTAGTGTTATTTTTAGGTTTAGGTTTAGGGGTTGGGTTAGGTTAAGGGTTTCGTTTCAGGCTAGAAATAGGGCTAGGGTTAGGGCTAATGCTAGGTCTAAAGATAGGGGTAGGTCCAGGGGTATGATTAGGGCTGGGGCTGTGACTAAGTCTAGAATTAGGGTTAGGGCTAGGACTACAGCTAGGCTTATTGCTAGGGTTAGGGCTACACTAGTGCGATGGTTAGGGTTAGGTCTATGGATAGTGCTATCTTTAGGGTTAGTTTGAGTGTTAGGTTTAGGGTTAGGGTAAGATTTAACATTAGGGTTAGGGGTGGGGCTAGGGCTAGGTTTAGGGGTCATTTTAGCATTATGGTTAGGCCTAGGGCTACTACTATATCTAAGATTAGGGTTAGTGGGAGGGCTAGGGTTAGCATTAGGATTACCTTTACATCTAGTCTTAGGCTTAGGAATAGTGTTAGGCCTGGGATAGGTGTAGGGATATGGTTGTGGCTAGGGCTACGGCAAGGGCTAGGGCTAGGGATAGGGTTGGGCTTAGGGCTCTCGATAGGGCTACATTTGAGGTTACATTGAGTGTTAGGTTTAGCATTAGGTTTAGATTAGGGTTAGGGTTAGGTGTGAGGTTAGGGCTAGGGTTAGTGTTGACGTTAGGGCTATGATTAGGGCTCCTGACAGTTTAGGGTAGGGTGAGGGCTAAGGTTAGAGTTAGGCTTAATTTTAGGTATATGTTAGGGTTAGGATTAATGTTAAGGCTGGGGAAAGGTTTATATATAGGGCTAAGATTATTGTTAGGGCGAGGGTGAAGGCTAGATTTAGGTTTACGGTTAGTGCTAGGGCTATATCTAGAGCTATGGCTAGGTTTAGGTAAGATTTTGACCTAACGCTAGGGATAGGGCTACAGCTAAGTTGAGAGTTAGGGTTAGGCATAAGGATAGGGTTACGTGTAAGGTTAGGGTTACTGTTAGAGCTATGGCTATGGCTATGGGTAAAAGTAGGGTTAGGGTTAGGGTTAGGGTTAGGGTTAGGGTTAGGGTTAGGGTTAGGGTTAGGGTTAGGGTTACAGTTAGGGTTAGGTTTAGGGGTAAGCCTAAGGCTAGAGTTAGTGTTAGTGTCAGACTTATGGTCAGGTCATGGTCTAGGCTTATGCTTAGGTTTAGAGTTAGGGGTCCGCTTACGGTTAGGGTAAGGGTTATGGCTGTCCTTAGTGATAGGGCTAGAGCGATGACTAGTGTGAGGGATAGGGTACTGTTAGGGTTACAGTTAGGAATATTTCAAGGTTTAGGTTTTGGGCTAATATTATGGATAGGTCTAAGGATTGAGGTAGGGTGAGCTTAGGGCTTGTACTATGGTTAGGGTTAGGTTTAGGTTTAGAGCTAGGGAAGGATTAAGGAGAAGGTTAGGGTTAGAGTTAGAGTATGGACATAGCTAGGCCTAGGGTAGGCTTAGGGTTAGGGTTAGGGTTAGGGTTAAGGCTTGGGTTAGTGATAGGGCTAGGGCTACAGCTAGTGTGAGGGCTAGGGTAGTGTTAGGGGTAGTGTTAGGGTTCAAGTTAGGATTAATAAAAGGTTTAGGGTTCGTCCTAATATTATGGATAGGCCTAAGGATAGAGCTAGAGTGAGCATAGGGCTTGTACTACAGTTAGGGTTAGGTGTAGTGTTAGGGCTAGGGTTATGGCTAGGCGTGAGTCGATGGATAGGTTTAGGTTTCGGGTTAGGGTTAAGGCTGGTGTTATCATAAGGTTAGGGATAGGACTAAAGATAGGTTTAGGGTTAGCATTAGTGTTATAGTTAGGGGTACAGCTTTGATTAGGATTATGTCTAGGGATAAGTTTAGGTTTAGTGTTACTTTTAGGTTAGTGTTAGGGCTAGGGCTCATGTTAGGGTTAGTGCTAGGAAGTAGGATTGTGTTTATGGTTAGGGTTATGTTGAGGGTTAGGGATAGAGCTAGGCTTCTTTTATTGATAGGTTATGTTCCAATTAGGACTAGAAATATGGTTAGGTTAAGTCTAGTGTTAGGGCTAGGACTATTGCTTGAGTTATCTTAGAGCTAGGGCTAGGGTTAGGTTTGGGATTACAGATAGGTTTACGGTTAAGGTTAATATAGGATCAGCCTGGGGTTACGTTTAGGGTTTTGGTTAGATTTAGGATTAGGTTAGGATTAATCTAATGGTTAGTGTTAATGTTATGGTTTGAGCTAAAATGAGGGACAGTGTTAGGTTTAAGGCGAGGAATACTCTTAGGTTTGTTTATAGGGCCAGGTTGAGGGTGAGCTTTACTATTAGGGTTAGGGCTAGGGATAGGTTTTGTGTTAGTGTTTGGGCTAGTGTTAGGGTTAGGGTTAGTTTTTGGGCTAGGTATGGTGTTAGTGTTAGGTCTAGAGAGAGTGTTAGTTTTAGGTGTAGAGGAAGTTTTAGGGTTAAATTTAGGTTCAGTGTTGGTGTTAAGGCTATTGTTATGGTTAGGGTTAGCGATAGGTATAGGGCTCTGGGTTGGGTCAGGTTTAGAGCTAGGGTGAGTAGTAGTGTAAGGGAAAGGCTTAGGGTATGGAATAGGAATAAAGCTAGGGCTTGGACTAGAGTAATGCCTAGAGTTAGGGTAGGTAGTGTTAGGGATAGTTTTAGGATTAGGGCTAGGATGAGGGATACAGCTAGTTCAAAGTTTAGGGGTAAGTTTAAATTTACAGTTAGGGTTGGGGTTAGGGGTAGGTTTAATGTAAGTTTTAGGGTTAGGTTTAGAGCTTGGGCTAGTTCTAGGGTTAGGGTTAGGTTTAATGCTAACACTAGGTTTAGGGTTAGGGTTAGTGTTAGTGCCAGTGTTAGGCTACGTTTAGAGTTAGGTTTAGAGCTTGGGCTAGGGCTAGGGTTATGGTTAGGGTTAGTATTAGGGCTAGGATTAGGGCTAGGCCTGGGGTGTCACTAAGAGCTAGTGTTTAGTGTTTTTAGTGTGATGGTTAGAGGTAGGGGTAGTGCTAGTGCTAGGGTTAGATTTAGAGTTAAGTTTAGG
Source organism: Carollia perspicillata (assembly GCA_004027735.1). NCBI lineage: Eukaryota > Metazoa > Chordata > Mammalia > Chiroptera > Phyllostomidae > Carollia > Carollia perspicillata. Next base: position 13,835 of record PVKM010031173.1, on the reverse strand, counting down.
GTTAGTGTTTGGGCTAAGGCTAGAGCTTCGTTTAGGTTTAGGGCTGGGGATAAATTAAGGTTAGCATTAATATTAGGACTACAGCTAGATTTAGGGTTAGTTTTAGGATTAAGGCTATATCCAGAGGTATAGATAGGGTAAAGTGTAGGGAAAAGTTGAAATTTATGGTTAAGGCTGGGGTTAGGGCTAGGTTTAAAGAAATTTTAGGGTTAGGTTTAGAGACTGGGCTAATTCTAGGGTTAGCGGTAGGTTTAATGCTAACACTAGTGTTTGGGATATTTTAGTGTTAGTGCCAGTGTTAGGCTAATTTTAGGGATAGGTTTAGGCTAGGGCTAGAGTTATGGTTAGGATTAGTGTTAGGGCTACGACTAGGCTAGGGCTGGGGTTTCAATTATAGCTAGCATTAGTGTTTTTATGGTGAGTGTTGAGGTAGGCCTAGGCTTAGGGTTAGGTTTAGAGTTAAGTTTAGGGTTAGGGTTTGGGGTAGAGCTAGAACCTTGGTTAGGTTCAGCCTCGGGATTAGCTTAGGGTTAGGGTTATGTTTAGGTTTAGGATTAGGTTTAGGGATAGGTTTAGGGTTAGGGCTAGGTGTAGGGCTAGAGCTTGTTTTTGGATTATGTTTAGGGTTAGTGTTAGGATTAGGCCTAGGTTTAGGTTAAGCGCTATCTTTAGGTTTAGGATTAAAGCTAGGTTTAGAGTTAGGTTGGCAATATATTTAGGATAAGGATTAGGCTTAGGGATAGGTCTAGGGTCAAGTTTAGGGTTAGTATTATGGTTATGTTTAATTAAAGGTTAGGGTTAGGGTTAGGGTTCAGTTTAGGGTTAGGTTTAGTGTTAGGTTTAGCGTTAGGGTTTGGGTTAGCATGAATCCTAGACAGCTAAAGCCTATTTCTATTTGGAAAATGGATGTAACTCATGTCACAGAGTTTGTGAAACTTAATTTTGTGCATGTCTGTATAGGTACCTTTTCCATATAATTTTTGCTCGGCCTTTTCTGGGGAGGCTGTCAAGGATGTGATTCAACACTTACTTCAAGCATTTCCTTAGATGAAAAAAACCATATTTATGAAAACCGACAATGCTCCTGCTTATACCTCCAAAGCTTTTGAGAATTTTTGTCAGCAATTTCAGATAAAACATAAGACAGGCATTCCTTAGAACCCCCAGTGTCAAGGCATTGTAGAACGTGCTCATCAAAATGTAAAAATTCTAATAGAGAAATTAAGGTCAGAAGGTGAGAGGTATCTCTCCCCTCATCATACTCTGAATCACTCACTCTATATAATTAACCATTTGAATGCAAATCAGGAGGAACTCACTCCCATGATGAGGAATTGGGGGAAGTCCCTTGAGCCTCAAAAGAGAGTACAGTAAAGAGACTTAATTACGAATCGAGAGACTTAATTACGAATCGATAGAAAGGTCCTGACCTTTGACTGACAAGGGGGCAAAGATATGCCTGTGTTTTCCTCAGGATGCTGAGGTACCCATATAGATCCCTGAGCCGCTCCTCAGGAGGAACAAGAAGAGATGGATGTCGCCTTTGAAGCCAGGTTCATACCTAGAACCAATTCCTAAAAAACAAACACCTAAAAGTCTAATACCTGAGATGTCTAGTTTACAGCTCAAACCCGCACCACAAAATAATCCCAGGCCATCACAGGGCACCAGAAGAGCTGCCCTCCACGTTAGGGCCAAATTAAGAGGCTGTGCCACAAGGAATAGAGAGTCATCAATGCTGTCTCCACAACTACTGGAGAACCTGCTACCCCTGAGACTTTCCTTTTAGCAGTGATTTCTCTATTGTCTATAAAGGTAACTTGAATGTTAGTAATAATTTTTCTGTTATCAGCATAGATAATTAGAGGTTCTTCTACTAATCAATCCTATGACGCTTATGTCCCTAATTCCCCTCTTTTCCATCCTACAGTCTAGGGGGAACAACAGCTCAGAGTTTATGGTAATAATACTGATTTACTAGGTGGAGTCTCAAACTCCATGATTTCTCCAACTGAGACTAGAAATTATGCTTTTGAAGGATTGGCTGATGATGAGCCCATATGTTTTACCACTCCAGGAAGCAACACCACACCTCCTGTGGGATGTTTGCCTCTTAATTATAGGTTATTTGTTACTGACTCTCCCTATCCTGGAGCAGACTATCGAAGGTCTCTATGGGGTCTTAATTTCATATTCTTAGGCCACTATACTTATAATGATACCTATCAAAGTAATACTCAACTTCTGAGGGCTATAGATTCCTACATTACGGATTACCCTGAGAAGGATATTCATTGGAAGAATATTGATTCATCCACTGGCTTTCCTAAGTGGCTTGATTGCAGATTTGCTCATGCTGCAGGCATTTACAAGCCTGTAGATACTAATATGACTATTTAGGACTTCTCTATTTCTTTTCCTAATATTAACTATACTGGATATTTAACTAACTCCAGTAATAAGTATTTTCTTAATAATTCCAAGTTTTTTGATACACAAGAAAAACTCACGAGGTATTTTACTCCTGGATGGGTGGCTCCAATATATCAAGCTGTCTCTCCTATATATAACAGAACAATGCTATATTCTGACCTGTGTAGACTCTTAGCAGCTATTAATATGATAATTTTTAGTAGACCAACTAGTAATATTTCAGATGTTTATGCATTCAGTGCTAGTGTTAATATGCCACATGCACTATTGATAGGAAATATATATACTAAAAAGAGGAATAATTCATTTGATATTAATTGTTCAGTATGCATATTGACAAATTGTTTTGATTCTGCTTTACCAAAGAATCTGACTAGTTTTATGATAGTTTTTCCAATCATCTTATGTTATGCTGCCTGTAACTTTGTCTGGAGATTGGTACAGTGATACAGGTTTATATATTTTAGAAAAACTAGGTGGACTTATAACACCAAAAAGATTTATTGCACCTCTTATTTTAGGAATTACTGCTCTTATATGTATCATAACCTCTATTGTGTTATCTACTACTACATTCATACAGGAAAGTCATACTGCAAATCATATTAATCAATTGTCTCATAATATCTCGTTAGCTCTTATATCACACGAGAAAATAGATAAGAAACTAGAAACAAGAATAAGTGCTCCTGAAGACACAGTTATATATTTGGGCAATCAAATTCAGAATATCAAAACTCAGATGACTACTAGCTGCCATACAGATTTTAAGTGGATATGTGTAACTCCTTTACCTTATAATCAGAATAATACCAAATGGGACCAAGTACGAAGTCATCTACAGGGTATATAGCATGATTCAGACCTAGGTCCTGATATTCAGGACCTCCATAAGAAAATTACCTCTGTTAGCAATGCTTACCTAACTACCACAGGGGCAGATATTGGTAATAGAATATGGGACTCCATTCAGAATTCAATTACTCCAACTATATGGTGGTCAAATCTTGTGCATATAGGGATCACTGGCTTAGTGAAACTAATTCTTATCCTTGCCTTTCCAGTCATCCCCCAAGTAATTTTTTCTTCTCTGTGAAAATCTGCGCTAGATTTCCATCACTTTGTGCTGAGAAATAAAATAGGAGAAGATGTTACGTCCACTGCCAACTCCACTGTTTGACAAGGTCAACAGATGGGGGACAGATCTTCAAGGAAGTTTCTTTAGTCCAGGAGGACGTGGCATGAAGGGTTCAGCTCTGTCTGTGATTGTTGTTCTTCTTCTTGGAATCTTGACCTTTTCTATATTAATCATTGTTAATATCGCCAGGGTGATCCTGATTATTCAAGCTGACCAATCACTGAAAATTAATGAGGCTTGGCAACACTCAGGAAATAAAACCCGGGGAGTAGCCTTTCTGGGAGTTAATGAAAATGGGTTGTGGAGTTTTTGAGAAAAGCTTGAACCATACACTTGCTAAGAAGTTGTCACAGGACAATAGTACCTTAAGTACTTGGGAGATTTTACAAGCCTTAGAAAAAATGTCCCTTGCCAGTCCTGTGAAGTCCCAACCACAGGGAATGTTGGCTAGGAGGAATCCCCGAAGGAGATCTACTCCCTCTCCTAGAAAACTTCCCCCAACTATTCAGACTAGGTAAGTGCCTGCTTATCTCATAGGGGGCATGCCCTAGTATCCCCCCAAGGGTAGGAGGGAGTTGCAAGCATTACCAACCCCCGCATGACCTACTTTTTCCTATTTTAGAGTTGGGATGAAAATGGGGTCAAGTGGGTTTCTAAGATAGGGAAGAATATAACAGCAAACTCACTCTCCTGGGCTGAACACTTAGGTAGGTTCAGAAGCCTGTCTCAGAAATACATGACGGCTCAAGAAAAGTTAATTAGCAAACAATGCATAGGTAGATAGCTCCAAACAACGTGGCCTGAGGAGTTTAGGCCCCTGCAGGAAGAAATAAGAGAATTAGAACCCTTAGCAAAGAAAGAAACGGAAGAAGGCATAGATCCCTATACTAGACAAAAGGGGCCCAGAATCTACCCGCCAAAATATTTTTAGATCAAAGTAATAGACAGCTGGAAACCACTGATGCAAGAGCCAAAGACAAGGTAGTGACAAACCAAGAATTTAGAAGGATGGGAAAGGATTAGGTAACATGGCCCTAGAAGGAAGTTCACCTGTTCGCTAACCACAGGCTACAAAAACAAGCTCATAATCAATCAAACATAAAAGCATTGTAAAGTTCCTCAATATAGTCTTCAGAGTTTCACCTGCCTTGAGCTGTCTCATTGCCTGATTTCTGCGCCGACTCTTGCCTTCACCTTGAGGGACCTCTTGATCCGCTATGGCTGGACCGCGGCAGGTGGCACCTGAACAGAGACACTCAGGTACAAAACCCCTGATAGAGTAATATTAATCAGGCAGGATAGGATTTTGCCGCCTGGGTGCTGCAGAGCCCCTGGTAAGAGAGACCAGGTAGCAAAGGGCGAGTAATCATGGGACAAACAGAGTCCTAAGAAAGAGTATTATTTATTGATATAACTAAGCATATGTTAAAGAAAAGAGGCATTAATGTATCAGGAAGACAACTTAGGGATTTTTTTTCATTTTATTCAAGAATGTGTACCCTGGTTCCCTAAAGAGGGATCAGTGAATATTGAAGCTTGGATGCAAGTAGGACAAGAAATAAAACAATATTATACTAATCATGCCCCTGAAAAGGTTCCAATAGACGCCTTTTCTCTTTCGAACGTATTGAAAGATAGTTTTGATCATATCCATGAAGTTATAAGCATGGCAAAAAAGACCAGGCCAGAAGAAAAACAATCTCTCTGTGTGCCAGGTCTTACCAGGGACTAGGAGAGTTTAGCTCCTACAGCTTCACAGGAGCCACTTATCGCGGTTGCGGGCAAGGAAAGTGATGAGAGTTCTGAGTCAGAGGGCAAGGAAGAGGAGAAAGAAGAGGTTGGAAATGAACTGCCACCTGATTATCAGGAAGAATTAGAAGAGCAGGCTGCTCGTTATGATAATGAGGATCAGCAGTTTTCCTTATTTCTTGGCCAGATATTTCGAAATAGAAAGTGAAATGGCTGCAGCCACAATGAAAAGCAGTTTGCAGGCGAGCACCGGGAAAGGTAAGATTTCTTAGTGCTGTCCGAGAAGCCCAGAGAAAAGGAGAGATTCTGGGGGATGTTTCCCCCATTATTATTGGAGTAGATTCTCAGGACCCACCGGCCTGGGAACAACTGCCTTTAAGCTACTCAAAGAACTTAAGATGGCGGTAAAAGATTTTGGGCCAACTTCCCCTTATACTATGCAGTTAGTTGACTCTATAGCATCAGAATGGATGACTCCTTGTGATTGGCAGCAAACAGCAAAGTCCTGCCTAGAGCCAGGTCAATATTTACTTTAGAGGTAGATTATGATGATATGGCCAAGGAGAGTGTCAGGAGAACTTTTGGTAGACCTACCTCAGAAGATTTGACGATGTCCATATTATTAGGCATAGGAGAATACGATTCTCCACAGGCTCAGTTAAAAATTACCTCGTAGAGTCTTAGAGAAAATTTCAAAATTAACCATATTGGCTTAGAGGCGATTACCCTCGCCTGACACTGCCACAACTTTTCTGAGTACTATTAAGCAAGGACCAGAAGAGCCATTTGAAAACTTTTTAGCAAAATTAGAAGACAATGTCTGTAAGGCAGTTCCAAATAGAGAAGCTGCTGAAACAATCATCATACAATTGGCTGTTGAAAGTGCTAATTCTACTTGCCAAGCCTTATTAAGGCCTGTTCATATAACAGGAACAATAGGAGACTATATTAAGGCTTGTGTAGAAGCTCCTCCTTCTTATATTCAAGGAATAACTATAGCTGCTGCGTTGAAAGGACAATCATATACCCAATTTCTGCAGGAAATGGGAGAAGGTAAGAAAGAAAACCAGAAGGCTCAGGCCGGAGCTCAAGGAAGTGGCCCTGTCTGTTTTATCTGTGGGCAGCCAGTACATGTTAAGAGAAGCTGCCCAATACTAATGGAGGAGGCCCCTCTAATCCAGGGGTACTCCTACAGCAAGGCGCCTCCCCTGCTCCGGGTGTGCCTATGGTTGCCAGTCCAACCACTCCTTGTCACCGATGCCAGAAGCGGTTTCAATTGGCTAAGAAATGTCGTTCAAACTTTCCCAAAAATGGACAGCCTCTAGCTGCAAATATCATGCCAATTCCTCAGCAGGGACCTTGGCCTCTTTTGAGTAATCCTTGGTCAGATCAAATGCAACAATTGCCAAATCAACTGCAGCAAATGCAGTTACAAGGCCCTAGCAATAACTGGCAAGCAAAAAACTCCCAGTGGGGGCAGCCCCAAGCCCCCACAAGAAGTTGGGGCCCCTATCCTCAAGAGCCATAATTCTTGACCTGGTCAGGGCCTCCCCAGGGAGTGCAGGATTAGATTTGCCATCTCATAGGCATATAATCATCACCCCTGAATCTGAGGTGACATTAGTCACAACAGGAGTGAGTGGACATTTACCTTGAGGAACCACGGGGTTAATAATAGGTAGGAGTTCAGCAACAAAAGCAGGAATCCAGGAAATCCCTGGGGTAGTAGATAGTGATTTTACTGGAGAAATTCAGGTAAAGATTGGTCCCCATTCTAAGACAATCCAAATTCACCCAGGACAAAGGATAGCTCAATTATTATTATTGCCTTATTATAATCTACCTATTCATGTTTTGAAGTCAGAAAGAGGGGCAGAAGGTTGTGACTCCACAGATGTTATTGCCTGGGTAGCTAAGATGCAACAAAAAAGGCCTATGAGAAAAATATGGGTAGAAGGGGTGCCTTTTGAAGGCCTCTTAGATACAGGGGCAGATGCCTCCTGTATAGCAGGCAAGGATTGGCCTAATGCCTGTCCCACTTCAAGAAGTCCCTCAACCTTAGTGGGCCTAGGAATGGCCAGTGACATTGCTCAAAGTTCTGCACTTCTCAAGTGGCAGGATGGCTCAAAAACTGGACATTTTCAACCTTATGTGGTGCCTTCACTTCCTTTTACCCTTTGGGGAAGAGATATATTAGAACAATTGGCGGCTGTTTTAGAAATCCCTTAGGAAGACCGAGCAGGAGATAGCAGAAAAAACTTGAACAATCTTTTTTTATAGGAATGGCCACTGCTGAGAAAAAGCAGACCCCATTACATGGAAAAACGAACAGCCCTTTAGGGTTAGGATTAGGGTTAAGGCTGGGGATAGGGCTACAGCTAGGGTGAGGGCTAGGGTTAGGCATAGGGATAGCTTTAGGCGTAGGGTTAGGGTTACGCTTAGGGCTATGGCTACGGCTATGGGTAAAGTTAGGTTTAGGTTTCAGATTAGGGCAGGGGGTCAGGGCTAGAGTTAGGATTACAGCTATGATTAGTGTTTGTGTTAGGATTACATTTAGGGTTAGGACTAGGGCTAGAGTTAGGGTTAGTGTTAGAATTATGGTCAAGTCATGTTCTAGGCTTAGGCTGGGTTAGGATTACGGTTGCTGTTAGGGTAAGGGTTAGGGCTAACCTTAGTGATTGTGCTAGAGCGATGGCTACTGTGAGGGATAGGGTAGTGTTAGGGTTACAGTTAGGGTTATTTCAAGGTTTGGGGTTTGGGCTAATGTTATGGATAGGTCTAAGGATAGAGCTAGGGTGAGCATAGGGCTTGTACTAGAGTTAGGGTTAGTTTTAGGATTTTGGCTGTGGTGAGGGGTACAGCTAGGGCAAAGTTTAGGGATCAGTTTAAAATTATGGTTTGGGCTGGTGTTAGGGCTAGGTTTAATGTAAGTTTTAGGGTTAGGTTTAGAGCTTGGGCTAGTTCTAGAGCTAGGGGTAGGTTTAATTCTAACACTAGAGTTAGGGTTAGGGTTAGTGTTAGTTCCAGTGTTAGGCTACGTTTAGAGATAGGTTCAGGGCTAGAGGTAGGACTAAGGTTACGGTTAGGGTTTGTGTTAGGGCTAGGACTAGGGCTAGGGCTGGGGTTTCACTTAGAGCTAGGTTTAGTGTTTTTAGGGTTAGGGTTAGTGGTAAGGCTATGCTTAGGGTTAGGTTTAGAGTTATGTATAGGGTTAGGGTTTGGGCTAGGGCTAGAGCTTGTGTTATGTTTAGGGCTCGGGTTAAGGTGAGGGTTATAATTAGGGTTAGGGTTAGGGTTAGGGTGTGGTCTAGGGATAGGTTTAGGGTTAGTGTTAGGTTTAGATGTAGGGCTAGAGCTAGTGTTAGGGTTAAGTTTAGTGCAAGTTTTACAGTTAGGGTTAGTGTTAGGGGTAGGCATAGGGTTAGTTTAAGAGCTATCTTTAGGCTTAGGATTAAGGCTAGGTTTAGCATTAGGTTAGCCTTATGTTTAGGATTAGGCTTAGACTTAGGGTTAGGTCTGGGGTCACGTTTTATGTTACTATTATGGTTATGTTTAGTTCAAGGGTTAGGGTTAGGGTTCGGTGTAGGGTTACATTAGGGTTAGGATTAGGGTTAGGGTTTGGGTTACCTTTAGTGTTAGGTTGTGATTTAGGGTCATGTCTATGGGTGGAATTATCATTAGGGCTACGTTTAGAGCCCGAGTTAGGTTTCTGTGTAGCAATCGGGCTAGGGCAACGGCTAGGTTTAGAGATAGTGTTAGGGCTAAATGTATGGCTATAGGTACGACTAAGGTTATTGTTAGGGCTAGGTTTAGGACTAGATTTAGAGTTAAGATTAGGTCTAGGACTATGGCTACGTCTAGGGTTAGGGATACTTTCAGGGTTAGGAATGGATTAACTTTAGGGTTAGGTTTAAGTCTATGGCTATGGCTAGGACAGAGGTTATGGTTAGGTTTCATACTAGGCCTCTGGTTAGGGTTAGAGTTAATGTAAGTGTGAGGGTTAGCTTTAGGCTTATGGCTAGGTCTAGGATGAGAAATAGTATTAGGGTTAGTGTTTGGGCTAGAGTTTGGTTTATGTTTCAGCTAGAAAAAGGGTTAGAGTTAGGTTGAGGGCTAGTGCTAGGATTAGGGTTATGGCTAGGGTTAGGGTTATGGCTAGGGTTAGGGCAAGTGTTATGGTTAGGGTTTGGTCTAGAAATAGAGCTATGTCTATGGTTAAGGCTAGGGATAGTGCTAGTGCTATGGCTAGTTTAACCTTTAGGGCTAGGGTTACAGCTAGTGTAAGAGTTAGGATTAGGAATAGGGATGGAGCCACGGGTAGGTTTAGGTTAGACCTAGGGATGGGTTTGGATTAGTCTTAGGTTTACGGTGTGGTTTAGGGCCATGGGTATGGCTTTATCTAGTGTTAGGGTGGGATTTAGGCTTAAGGGTATGGTTAGGATTACAGCTAATGTTAGTGTTGGTGTTAGCTTTAGTGGTAGTGTTAGTGTTAGTGTTTGTTAGTGTTAGTGTGTGGTTCATGGTTATGGGTAGGTTTAGGATTAGGGCTAGGGAATGTCCACTGTTATGCTAAGTATTAGGTTCAGGGCTATCGCAGGGTTATAATGAGAGCTTTTTCTAGGGCTAGTGTGAGGGGTGGGTCAGTGTTAGGGCGAGGGTTAGCATTAGTGTTAGGGTTAGTGTCAGTGTTATGGATATGGCTAGGCTGAGAACTATGTTTAGGGTTATGGTAGGGTATCTAATAGGTGTAAGGTAAGGGTTAGGGTTTCCAATACGAATTTTGCTATTGTTAAGGTTAGAGTTATGGTAGGGATTGGGCTAGCTATCCCACAATGGCTAGGGTCAGCTTTAGGTGTGGGTTTATGTTTACATTTAGGGTTAGGTTAGTGCTTGAATTATGCCTAGTGCTAGTGTTATTGTTAGGGTTAGGTTTAGAGGTTGGGCTAGGTTTAGGGTTACATTTCATGCTAGAAATAGTGCCAGGGTTAGGGCTAAGTGTAGATCTATGGTTAGGGCTAGGTCCAGGGCTATGGTCCGGGCTTGGGCTATGACTAAGCATAGAATTAGGGGCAGGGCTTGGATTTCGGCTAGGCTTATGGCTAGGGTTAGGGCTACGCTAGGGCTAGGATTAGGATTCGGTCTATGGGTAGTACTATGTTTAGGGTTAGTTCAAGTGTTAGGTTTAGGGTTAGGGTGAGATTTAGCATTAGGGTTAGGGTTGGGGTTAGGTCTAGGACTAGGGTTAGTTTTAGCATTATGGTTAGTCCTAGGGCTAGGACTATATCGAGGGTTATGGTTAGTGAGAGGACTAGGGTCAGGCTTAAGATTACCGTTATGTCTAGTCTTAGGCTTAGGATTAGGGTTACGAATGGGGATAGGTGTAGGGGTATGGTTATGGCTAGGGCTAGGCTAGGTCTCAGCCTAGATCTAGGGTTAGTTTTAGGGCTCTGGATGGGGCTACGTTTGAAGTTATTCTGAGTGTTAGGTTTAGGATTAGGTTTAAATTAGGGTTAGGGTTAGGTGTCATGTTAAGGTTATGGCTAGGGTTAGGGTTAACTTTAGGGTTAGGGCTTCGGCTTTGGCTCGAACTATGGCTAGTGGTAGGGTTAGTGGGAAGTCTATGGTAAGGGTTAGACTTAATTTTATCTGTATGTTAGGGTTAGGATTAGGTTTCAGGCTGGGGAAAGGTTTATGTATAGGGCTATGATTTTGTTACGGCTAGGGTGAAGGCTGGGGTTAGGTTTAGGCTTAGGGCTTGGGCTACGCCTAGGGCTATGGCTAGGTTTAGGTAACAGCTTGGGTTAAGGCTAGGGATAGGGCTACTGCTAGGGTGAGGGTTAGGGTTAGGCATAGAGATAGTGTTAGATGTAGGTTTAGGATTACGGTTAGGACTATGGCTACGGCTATGGGTAAAGTTAAATTTAGGTTTTGAATTAGGGCAGGGTTCAGGGCTAGAGTTAGGATTAGAGCTATGATTAGTGTTTGTGATAGGTTAACATTTAGGGATAAGACTAGAGCTAGAGTTAGGGTTAGTGTTAGAATTATACCCAGGTCACGTTCTCGGCTTATGTTTTCAGTTAGGGTTAGGATTACGTTTATGGTTAGGGTATGGGTTAGGGCTAACCTTAGTGATTGGGGTAGAGTGATGGCTACTGTGAGGGATAGGGTAGTGTTAGGGTTACAGTTAGGATTATTTCAAGGTTTAGGGTTTGGGCTAATATTATGGATAGGTGTAAGGATAGAGCTAGCTTGATCATAGGGCTTGTACTAGGGTTAGGTTTAGTTTAGGATTAGGGCTAGGGCGAGGGGTACAGCTAGGGTAAAGTTAAGAGATAAGTTTAAAATTACGGTTAAGGCTGGAGTTAGGGCTAGGTTTAATGAAAGTTTCAGAGTTAGTTTTAGAGCTTGGGCTAGTTCCAGGGCTAAAGGTAGGTTTAATGCTAACGGTAGTGTTAGGGTTAGAATTAGTGTTAGTGCCAGTTTTAGGCTAAGTTTACAGATAGATTAAGGGCTAGGGCTAGGAGTAAGTTTATGATTAGGGTTAGTGTTAGGGCTAGGACTAGGGTGAGGGCTGGGGTTTCACTTAGAGCTAGGTTTAGTGTTTTAAGGGTTAGGGTTAGTGGTAAAGGTAGGCTTAGGATTAGGTTTAGAGTTAAGTTTAGGGTTAGGGTTTGTGCTATGGCTAGAGCTTGGATTAGGTTCAGGGCTCGGGATAAGGTTAGGGTTAGGATTAGGGTTTGGGTTAAGGTTTCCTCTAGGGATAGGTTTAGGACTAGGGTTAGGGTTTGATGTTGTTCTAGAGTTAGTGTTAGGGTTAAGTTTCGCGCAAGGGTTACAGTTAGGGTTAGTGTTAGGGGTAGGCCTAGGGTTAGGTTAAGGGCTATCTTTAGGTTTAGGATTAAAGCTAGGTTTATTGTTAGATTAGCGTTACATTTAGGATTAGGCTTAGATTTAGTGTTAGGTCTAGGGTCAATTTTGGGTTAGTATTATGGTTATGTTTAGTTCAAAATTTAGGGTTAGTGTTCGGTGTAGGGTTACATTAGGGATAGGATTAGGGTTAGGGTTTGGGTTAGCTTTAGTGTTAGATTTTGGTTTAGGGTTATGGCTATGGGTGGGATTATTGTTAGGGTCACAGTTAGAGCCCGAGTTAGGTTTGTGTGTAGGACTAGGGCTAGGGCAACGGCTAGGTTTAGAGATATTGTTAGGGCAAAAGGTATGGCTGTAGGTAAGACTAAGGTTAATTTTAGGGCTAGGTTTAGGACTAGATTTAGTGTTAGAGTTAAGGTAAGGGCTAGGACTAGGGGTATGGATAGGGTTAGGGTTACTTTTAGGGGCAGGAATGGATTTAGTTTTAGGGTTAGTTTTAGGGCTATGGATATGGCTAGGACTAGGGTTAGGGTTAGGTTTCATATAGGGCTCTAGTTAGGGTTAGAGTTAGGGTAAGTGTGAGGGTTTGTTCTAGGTTTATGGCTAGGGCTAGGATTAGAATTAGGGTGCGGGTTAGCATTTGTGCTAGGGTTTGGCTTAGGTTTCGGCTAGAAAATGGTTTAGAGTTAGGTTGAGGGTTAGTGCTAGGATTAGGGTTACGGCTAGGGTTAGGGTTATGGCTAGGGTTAGTGTGAGTGTTAGGGTTAGGATTTGGTCTAGAAATAGAGCTTTGTCTAGGGTAAAGGCTAGGGCTAGGGATAGGGCTATGACTAGTTTAAAATTTAAGGCTAAGTTTATAGCTAGTGTAAGAGTTAGGGTTAGGAATAGGGCTGGGGCCATGGCTAGGTTTAGGTTAGACCTAGGGATGCTTTTGGATTAGTGTTAGGTTTATGGTGTGTTTTCGGGCCATGGCTATGTCTACATCTTCTGTTAGGGTGGGATTTAGGCTTAAGGGTATGGTTAGGATTAGAGCAAATTAGTGTTAGTGTTAGTGTTAGTGTTAGTGTTAGTGTTAGTGTTAGTGTTAGTGTTAGTTTTAGTGTTTGGTTAATGGTTAGGTTTAGGTATAGTATTAGGGTTAGGGTAAGGCCATGTTTCTGCTAAATATTAGGTTCAGGGTTAGCGCTGGGGTTATGAAGAGAGCTTTTTTCTAGGGCTAGTGTGAGGGGTGGGTCAGTGATAGCACAAGGGTCAGCATTAGGGTTAGTGTTAGTGTCATTGTTAGGGATATGGCTAGTTCCAGAACTAGGTTTCGGGTTATGGTAGGGTTTCTGAAAGGACTACGGTTAGGGTTAGGATTTTCAATACGGATATTGATACTGTTAAGGTTAGAGTTATGGTAGGGATTGAAGTAGCTCTCCCACAATGTCTAGGGTCAGCCCTACGTTTGTGGTTATGTTTACATTTAGGGTTAGGTTAGGGCTGAAATGATGCCTAGCGCTAGTGTTATTGTTAGGTTTAGGTTTAGAGGTTGGGCTTCGTTTAGGGTTACGTTTCATGTTAGAAATAGGGCTAAGGTTAGGGCTAAGGCTACATCTAGGGTTAGGGCTAGGTCCAGGGCTATGGATAGGGCTGGGGCTATGACTAA
>PVKM010031172.1:0-16941 GCA_004027735.1 Carollia perspicillata | reverse complement strand
CCTGCCCGGGACTGCGCGGCTACACGCCTCCGGGGGCTGCGTCCCGGCCCGGGGGCTGCGTCCCGGCCCCGGGGCTGCGTGGTTCCCACTAATCTGTCGGCGGGCAAAAGAGCCACGCGACCCCGGTGAACCCGGGTCTCCAGGTCCGCGCTGATCCAGGACCCACTGGGCGCAGCGCGGGGACGGCTCTCACAGAGGTTCCGCGATCTCTGTCCCCAGCCAGCTCTCTGGGCCCCTCACTCCCGTAACTTGCTTTCCTACTTAGTAACAACTTTGTGTGAAACCAGGAGAAAACTCTTCTCCCAGGAAGCATTAAGTCCGCTCGGAAACTTCGGATCCAGCGGACACAAGGTGACACCGAACGCACCCGTCGCTCAGCCTGGGGTCCTCAACCCCCACCCCCGCCCGCAGCCCGACGCGACCCGAGCGCGCGATCCGCACCCACCTGGGTCTCGCCCTCCTCCGGCTCCGCGTCCGAGAAGCCGAGTCCCGACTCCAGGGCGGCGGCGGCGGGCGTGTGGCGCGGACCCGGCAGCAGCGCGGCGGCGAGCAGGGAACACGCCAGGGACAAGGCGCGCAGCTGGCGCATGGTGGACCGGCCAGGGCGCAGCGACGCGCCGCTCGCCCTCCGCCCGCCCGAGAGCCCAGCGCTGACCCCCGAGGGCGAGCCGCAGGCGGCCTTCGCGACGTCGCACGTCGCCGTCCCAGCCAGTGCGGGCGAGAGGCGAGGGGGTCAGGTACAGCCTCACAGGAAACCGGACATCCGAGCTCCCCGCGCGCGCTCGGGGCCGGCGAGGTGAGGCCGGGGCGAGGGCGGACGGCTCCTCGGCCGGCGTGGCTGCTGGTGCTTTTGGGAAGGAGGGGGGCCAGGCCGAAACCCCCACCCCCGCGATGTTCGGCCCCTCCAACCCCCCGGGGCACGCGTCCCCTCCTCCCCGCCCTTCCCAGGAGTGGAGCGCGCCGGGCGGCCGCGGCGGGCGGCTGGGCGCGGGGCGGCGAGGCCGAGAGCGCGGGGCGGCGCGGCGGGCGCAGGGCAGGGCATGGCTGATGCGCCCTCTGCCTGCGCTTATGTGAGAGAAAGGCCGAGGGAGGGAGCGTGCCGGGCCCGGCCGCCCTCCCCTTCGCTCTTCCTCGGAGCGCGCGCCCTCCAGCTCCCGGAGCCCTCGCCTCCGCCCGGGCGCCCCACCTCCCACCCCTCCCGGTCCTCTCGGTCCCTCCCTCCCGCCCCGGGGCCGCGGCCCGAGGAGCCAGTTCAGTCCCGGGTTTGGCGGACAGCGGGCCCATCATTGAGGCGACGCGTCCACGCTGGGCTGAGTGGCCCCGGGAGAAAGGAGCTGGTGGGGAGGAGGGAGCCCCTTTGTCCCGCGCAGCCCCGGCGCCTGTCCGACTCCCGCACGCCTGGCCCGCTGCGCCCTGTTCAAGGATTGGAAATAGACCCGGAGTGCTGGGCACCCAGACAAAGTCAGCGCAATGGCGGGGACCCCGCCGGGACTTTGGGACCGGCCGGGGCCCCTCTGTCCCTTGGTCTGGTAGCTTCGTGCCGCCGGTGAAGCGAGGACTACTGAGTGCTCTGAGTACAGCGAGGGCCGCGGGGACACCCACTTCGGGTCCAAATCCTCAGGAATAGTGAAGGGACGCAGCAGGGTCACTTTCTGCGAGAAGTTCAGGTTAAACGAGAAAGGGGCCGATAAACAGAGACATGTGGTCAACATATTGTAAGAAATGACATCTGCAAAAAAGAGACTGCATTTGCCCCCGGGGGCATCACCTGGGGGCCACGTGGTGCTGACTGTGCTGGTGGTCTGGTGGGGGGGGGCAGAGGACCAAGCTACGGGTTTCACCACTGCGCGTGCAGAGATGGAGAGGGTCCCTTTCACTACGGAACTACTTTTGGAAACGCAGGTCATAAACATTTAGATGGAAAGGAGACGATCTGATTGAACTCTCTACCAGTTCTGACGCGCCCCTCGCGAGTCACTTACTTGAAGGCTTAAATAACTCCAAGGACGGGCTCTCTGGTGTGTGTGTGGGGTGGGTGGGTGGGCGGGCAGCCAATTTCCTTCATTGGTGGCTGAAAAGTGTTGTCTTTCATTTCTTCATGGCTTTTGACTTCTGGACTTGACATGATAAATCTAAGCTAATGTCCATAGTTTTGAAAAATATGTTATGTGTTCCCTGTTAGTAGCTTTTCTCCCAGGGGAAATTTTTTTTTTAATAGGACCACTCCTAGTTCCCTCATCAGCCATAATCTAATTCCAACTTGTTCTTCATTTAGCATACTGCTCACGAAATGACTCAGTAGGCAAAATCTTCCAACAGGCACGAAGGAAGGGTCTTCCTTGGCCGGACACTAATGCAGGTGTTGGTGCAGCTCAGATCCAGCTGATTTCCTGGCAGCCCGATCAGAATGTGGACTCAACAGGACACGGAACATCAACGGAATTCCTCCAGAACTTGCCCTGGGTGTGGCTGTGGCCTCACATCTGCATTGCCCGGCCTTTGGGAAGTTGGTTGACTGTGTCCAAGATGTGGGCTTTGACGTCTATCTTTATCAAAACCTGTCCCCTCACGGTCACTCCATCATCCGAGCTTGTTGAAATGCGTCGGGATGTGGACGCCGTCAGGGGGTCATTCCTCTTGCACTCTTTCTGCGCTTTTGGTCAAGTTGCCGTATTTGTCTTTAAAACTGATCAAGAGGCCAGCTGAGAACTGTCTGGGGAAAGGTTTAAGCAGACGTTGGTGCGTCTTTTTAACCATTCCTTATTTCGGGGTTTCTCAACCTTGATCACGCTTGGAATACCAAAAGGCGATTTTAGGGGATTAAAAAGTACCAATCGGGAGTTTCACAATAGCCGTGGGGATGTTTACAAGAGTCCGTATTATGTCAGGGCGTGCTAGACTTCTCACAGGATCACATCATAAGTTGTATAGATGTAGAACCATTATGCCGTGCACTTGAAACTGACATGATATTGCCAAGTGTAACTGAAGCGCGCACCATCAGAGATTCTGGATTGACGGGTCTGGGGTCATCTCTCTTTTGGATCTGCCCACTTCATAATTTAAACCTGAAAGCGTTTATCTCCCTATTCCTCTTCTTGCACACGACGGCCTCCATGGCCCCTGCCCCGACACTCTCTCCGACCAGCCTCCCGTCCCTTCCAGGCATCCAGGAACCCTGAATGTGAACCGGGTCAGAAGACCCCGCCGGTGGAATTCAAGCCCCCATCATGGTCTGAGCCGAGAGTGGTTTTCGAAGGCTCTCCGAAGCCTGTGCAGGATGGGCCGAACGTTAGGCAGCGACGCGCAGTGCTAAGGACACGTACTTCGGGGTCTCCGAGGACACATCAGCCCATTTATGTGTTCTCGGGGACCGAGAAAATGAAATGGAGAAGGCTCTGCGAATTCCCTGAGTGGGGTTTGAGAGACCCCGATTCCATAGTAAAACCAGAGGAGTCTGAAACAACTAGAAATACTGGAGATGGCTTTTGGAAACCACGCCCCCCAGACAAACAGAGGAACCCAGTGGAGAACAGGCCGTAGGGGGTGGGTGGGCTCTGTCCCGACTTCAGAAAACAGGTAGCTCTTGGAGCGCACACGACTGCAGCACAAGACTGCAGCCTCTCTTTCCTTGCTCTCTCCGAATGGCCTTAAGCCAGAAATAGAGCATTCACTCTACAGTCAGATACTGGGGTGGAAAGGATTAACATCCTCGAGGAGTGAAACTAAAAGGGAAAAAACGGAAGTGGGAATACATACAGCTGCTCCAATCAAGTATCACACACGCCAGTTCCCACTGACCCCTAAACGCTCCAGGATTCGTGCTGAGAAATGCTCCTTGGGACACAGCACCTGCTTTGGAGCGTTGAAAGAGTTATTGAAAAACATCACCCGAGGATGATCGCTGGCCCCTTCCGAATGGCTACTTCGTTTCACCAGGAGCCTTCAGGTGAAGCTTGCAAACGTTTCACATGAAATCTCCCACCTCAAGCAGGACAAATTGATTGCTGTGTGTTGTCAGCATTGGTGAGAAAAATTGATTAAGGCAGCCGAGGATGTCTCCAGGTGCATGTTCCACCTGCACCAGATTAATCCTGGTAGCTGGGCAGGTGGCCATGGACAGGAGCCCAAGGCTAAGGCCAAGTGTTACCTGGTGAACACTTGCAAACTCGCTCATGTGCTCACACCTTGCCTCGAGGTTTGAATAGCCTAGTCCGTGCGTGCTAGTGTTCACGGTGGAACAAAACTTCTGTTTGCTGGAAAGGTATGGTTCTCACAGTAGCAAAAAAAACTTACTTGAATTCCAACCTGCCTCTCCACCAGTCCAGGGGTCCTTGTGCATGGTTAGTTACAAGAGAACATCTCGAAGCCTTGCTGTTTGTTCAGAAATGTTCTTGTCCCTAACGCTCGCAATCCTTATGACAAGCAGAGAAAGTCAGTGGTGTTTTTAAACTCAAAGGCGCAATCACTGGCTTTAACATTGAGAACACAGGACAGGCCTCCCTTTAGGGTTACATATTCAGTATCTGTGCCCAGGTTCAGTATCTGCCTCCCTTTGGGCAGAGGTGGCAGAACACGCCATGGGAATCATGCAACGTAATCAGTCTTACCACCAACAAGTATGGGTTGTACTTCCCCCATATTCTCCCATGCAGCCACTGTGCAACCTAAAAAAACAAGAGACTTTGTCATCTGGAAAAGACATCATTTAAAATGCCTAGGCACCCCAATGGAGAGGAAATCTCGGGTGATTTTGACCACTAGAATAGCAATGAAACTTGAGAGAACGTGAGAGAGTAAATACCTAAATTCATGCATCGTAGCTAAAAAAGGAAGTTTAACCCTCTCATAACGAGACTGACATTCCTTTAGGAGATTTAAAATTAGGGGTTCCTAAGAAGCCTTTAGAAGCCCACACAGTCTTTGAATGGAGGGAGCTTCCACCACAGAGCTGGGTGTCGAGACGGCGGAGGTAGAACAAGGCCAGGGCCACCCTGACCTTAAGAACTAATTTAGGTGATAGGGGCCATGCTTGATCTGTGTGTTTGGGGTTTCTTTCTCTTCAGTTTTTTTTTTTCTCATGCTTGTCAGCTTAGGGTCCTGGACAATTGACCAATGATCGTTGTTTCTTAACCACTGAAAAGTCAAGGACTCCACCTTGAATACGGTTCCTCCATCTTTCGTCATGCCTTGTTGTGACTCCAGTGCTGGGAGACATGTGTGCATGATTCGTCCAAAAGAAACAATAAAGCTCTGTGCTTTGCACAGATTTCCCTCGGAGTGCTCACCAGCTCATGCCAATCCTTTGTTTTGAAATATTGGGTTTCGTTCAGAACTGGACTCGACCATGAATTGGCATTTTCTGTGGAAGAGAACGCAGCAGGGGAGATAACCAAAATCAAAACCCCGTAGAAAGAAAGGTTTCTGCTCCCACTGCAACCACGCTCCAGGGCCACCTCTCAGAGATAAGGTCTGTAAACAAACTTGCCCGGAGGAGAGTCTCGGGAGGGAGCAGGGAGCAGATGGCTTGTGTTTGAGGCCTGTCTCGCATTTGCAGACCTCACAGACAAGGCTTGCTCTGGGAGTCACTCTTGGTTGCCTATCAGATCTACTGTGGGTGACCTTTGGTGAACCTCTCTTCTCCAGGGGGGGTTGCTGTGAATGCTAAATCAGTTAATATATGTTAATATAGTTACAGATAACTGAAAAGATTGCTTGGCACTTAACAGTCTCTCAATAGATTGTGGACAGAGCATGACGAATAATTACAAATACCGATACATTCATCTTTATTTCTTCCTTTCGTTTATTATATTTTTTCTGTTTTTTTAACCTTGTATTTAAATGATTATTCAAAGAGATAATAAGATTCCAACATTGACTATCTTTTCTCAAGCACTTTGAACATTTCTATTATTTATTTATCTATTTATTTATGTTTCTTGCATTTTTCCATTACCATTTATTCCCCATACACCCTCAAGCCCTTTGAAAATTTTACTTCATTATATTTCCCTGCCAAATATTGCTACCAACAAATCTGAGAGTAAGTATACGTTATAGTCATACAGTGCTTATTAGGTGTCTGGCTGTATTTTAATGCATCTAGTACTCCCAGCACTCTTAGGACACAGAAAATATGACCTGTACGATGTGAATGAGGAAACAGAGCCGTGGAGAAGGTAATTAATATTGTTCATTGCAGTAGGGCTAGAGGCTGAGAGACCCTGGATCATCACAGCAGTCTGGTTTCAGGGTCCAGGAGCTTGAACACTGCCCCCTGCTGCCTCTTTAAGGATGTTAGTGTGCTTTTCCTTGGTAGATAATGGGCCATATCTTGTTGGAGAATTTTAGAATGTTCCCTTGCCTCCGTACCGTTGGTCTTTCAAAAACCCACATCTGCCCACGTTTCCCCGTCCATAGCTCCTTACTGCCCACCAGATAAGACGCATGCGTGTTAGTGAGACTCTCCTCCACAGAATGCTCTCTGCTCTCCCGGCATGCTCTGTTTCCCAGTGACATTAAATCACTCGGAATTCCTTGAATAAGCTGTGCCTGTGTTAATGTCTAGCACATTTTAGCATCCTAAGAAGTGTTTCCTTAATGAAGAAATAGGGCTACAATTTAGTACGCTAAAATATAAACAGTGGGATTTCAGCTTCTGCTAATGGTGGAGTGGCTCGGTCAGGCTAAGCCTGCTGCCGATAACGATTACAAAATTGGCCCTGTCCCCTAACTCCCTGAAAACCCCCCGCTCTTTGAAGTCACCGAGAGAATTGCCAACACCAGACAGAAACTGGAGGCGTGTCTACTCGTGAAGGACACCCTGAACCAGGCCTACACGAGAAACGCTGATGGAAGCGTGTCGGGCCAGAAGGAAGTTACACAGCAGGCAGGGACTTGGGTCCAAAGGAAGGAATAAAGGCCACCAGAATTGTAAGTCTCCAGCCAATATGTAAATATTTAAGAACACATAAATACACACGTATATAATTTATTCATTAATTTCATTAACACAGCAGTAAAGTATGAGAGGTTTATACTGTGAGCAGGTATAGCATATACACAAAAATAGCACAAATAATAAATGTGAATAACCACGCTATGGCACGTTTTCTTTATTGTATGTAAAGCAGTATAACATTAACACTAAGTTGACTGTGTTCATTTAAAGATGCAGACTAGCCCTGGCTGGTGTAGCTCAGTGGATGGAGCATGGGCCTGTGAGCTAGAGGATCGTGGTTCAGTTCCCAGTCAGGGCACATGTCTGGGTTGCAGGCCAGTTCCCAGCAGGGAACACACAAGAGGCAACCACACATTGATATTTCTCTCCCTCTGTCCTTCCCTTCCCCTCTAAAGATAAATACATAAAATCTTTAAAAATTTAAAAAAAATAAAGGTGCATGCTATACTATCTAGAGCAGCCACTTTAAAACTAATGCAAAGCACTGAAATGTCAATTGAGGAATCAACATTAAATACTATAAAAGAATTGTATTTCCCAAAAGAAATCAGAAAATGAGGAACGAAGGCGCAAAAAAATAGATAAGACCAAAAGAAAACAAATAATAAAATGGCAAAACTAAATCAAATTGTATTAATAATTACATTAAATGTAAATGATTAAACACTCCAATTGAGAAACGAAGATTTTCAGAATAATGATACAAGCAAGACCCAAGTGTATATTTTCCACAAGAGAAATGCTGTAATTACGGACACAAACAGGCTGACAGTTGGACTTTGGAAGAAGATACGCCACACGGACTCTAATAATGACGGAGCTGGGGCGGCTGTATCACATGTGGGGGAAAATCGGCTCGGAGATGGCGCGTTGAACCAAAGGCAGAGAGGGAAGTTGCAGATGGTGAAAGTATCAGCGCATCAGCAAAACAGAAAAGTTATACTTTTGATTTCAAAAGCTTCTTTAATATACATGAAGGGAAAACTGACCGGCCAATATAAAAACAGACAAATCCAGCTACTGTTGAAGACTCCTACACCCTTTCACCATTGAGTGGTGGACGGAGTGAGGAACCAAAATTAATGAGTAGTGATTGATATACAAGATGTGAATGACACCATCAATCACGTTGGCTTATCAACACTATTAGAAATGTGTATATATATATATACACACACACACATACACATACACATTCATATGTATATATATACACACACACTAATATTTCTAACAACTGCAGGATAGAAATTTTTATTTGAACCTAGAACACTCACCAAGATGAACCATATGGCAGAGCCCTAATCTCTCTCCCTCTCTCTCTCTCTCTCTCTCTCTATATATATATATATATATATATATATGTATATATATATATACATATATACATCTCAAAAGATGGAAATCTTATGGGGTATGTTCTTTGATTTTAATGGAAATAGATTGGAAATCATTAACCATTGATATATTAAAAAAGTAGAAAAGTCCCCAATATTTGGCAATTTAAAAAATATATATTTTATAAAAACTCATAGGTCAAAAAGAAATTAAAAGAGTAATTAGGAGAATAAATGAACAAACTATAGTGTATTCATACAATGGACTTCTACTCAGCATCACAGATGAATTACTGGTCTGAGGGCTAGAGTGAATTATCGTCCCAGGAGCCTTCTTCCAACAAAAGCAGCTAGTGTAAAATAATTTAAAAAATAAATTCTAAGATTCCATTTATTTGAAATTCCAGAACAGTCAAACTATGTAGAAGAGTCAGAACGGTGGCCTAGGGGTGGGAAACGTGTGAGGACAGGCCCCCAGACGTCCCCCAGGAGATGGCGATGTTCTGTGACCTATATCACAATGGCGGTGGGTTCTGCGGTTGTACCCATTTATCAGATTATACTGCCTAGATTTCCATTCTTTTTCTGTGGATGTTACATACCCAAAGTAGACCTATAATAATAATAATAGCCTTTATTTTACCCACAAAGTAATTGTCATTGTGAGTAATAGTATGTGTGGGAAGAGGGAAATTGGGGTAGATCTAAGAATGGCAGAATTATTATACTTACTGAAACCGAGTAATGAGTGGTGGACGGAGATTTTTTACATTGTTCTGTTCACTTTGCATATGCACGATACTTTCTAAAATCAAAAGACGGATAACATATGAACAGGGAAAATCTCAGACTTCCCATGTAGCACCATTCAGTAACTGGGTCGTAGGAATGTTCTTCTCAAACCAACACGAGAGAACCTGAATGGCCCTTTGCCCCTAAATTTCTTCTATGGCTCTAGGCATTTTTCTGTTTTGTTTCAGGAAGCTGTTTTGTGGCTGGAGAGTTGAGCTCAAAATCTCAACGATAGCAACAACAGAAACTAAATAATCTAAGGAGTCACTGTCCGCAATTATTTTGAGATATTTGAGAATAGGCCACGCACACTTTATATACAAACTCACCTGTGCTTCACCCAACATTTCATAAAGCTAAGCTGACCATTGGAACAGCGTTTGTTACACTTTTCCCCATTCAACTGAGACTAGTATATGGCACAGAAATGTAACCACCGTGCGTGGTTACGCTCGGAAGTATTACATGTATCCCAATGCTGGAGCCCTCTGGGGGCTTCCTGCTGGTACGTGATTGAAGTGGGGCCACACTGACCTTCTGGTTCCTCACAATTCAAAACGATTGCTCCCTGTTGTACGTCTCTCTTCCAGATGATGTTCAACGGAAGGTGTAATTCCGGACTGCAAATTTAATAGTAGTTTCATGGGTTTTGATTTCTTGCCGTTCATCTTAATCTCCATCCACCACCACCACTCGATTCCTCCCGACGAAGGACTGAATTGTAACATACCTACCAAGGACCCACCATAAATAAAACAGGCACATGATAGAACCAAAAATAAATGAGCCTTAGCAAGGGCAGCTCCTTCTGCACGCATCTGGCATGTTCGAGGGCCACTTATGCTGTCTTTGGGGGGGAAAAAAGGAAAACAGTTCTTGCTCAACAAAAGCCAAAGTTAAAAATCTCTAGCCTGACATATAGCCAGAAGCCGTGAAGTTAATAGAGTTTTCAGAAGCAGTAACACATTAACTCATTATTATCACAGCTTCCGGAAAATGTTCAGTTTATCAGATTAGTTACTTAGAGAGATCAGGGTGCTGAAAAGTTAGGCTAGCAAGTTAATTTTTAATGGCAGAAGGCAGGATAAGACTGAAGCCCCTTTAATAGGTAATAGGGAAATCTGGACAATCAGAGAATTATTTTCGGGGCCAGGGGAGGGTGATGGAAAGATTGACTCAGGGGACTGTGTGTGTGTGTGTGTGTGCATGTGTGTGTGTGTGTACAGAGATGTAGACGTTTCATGACAGACTTTTAAAAACTAAATTCCTCTTGGACTCCAGAAACAATAGCACATAACACGTTCGTTTTAAAGAACCACAGCAGGAATTTTTCTTCAGGCTTACTGTTAGGAAAACACATCGTTTGCCAAAGTAACTGGTGTATTCTTATCTCATGGTCACTATGAATATTTCATCAGATGGTGTGTCTGTCTTTTCTCTGCCTGCTGTAAAGCCCATTGCCAAATATTTGACCTACCTCTAGCAACGATGACCAAAATGATGTATTGTTGGCCAGGCTTTTCCTTAGTGGGCTTCACATGGTTTCCCCACCACCGTTTCCTCTTTGTTCCCTCATCCTCCTTGGCCTGCTCTTAAATGGATGGTGCCCATCACACTAGGTTTTTAGCGTGCCTGGGCCCATCAGTCCTTACCTCTAAAGATGTGCCTTCGGCTTCCCTCCTCCTCTCTGAGGACCACACCTTGGACTTCGCAGTCAGATGAAGCCGTTACGCCCCTGGTGTCTCACACGTTCCATGTGCTTCGTCCTCCCACGTGGCCAGTCCCTCATCCTGGCTCCCTGGCCACATGGAGGGCACAGTCCCTGAAGCCCTGCAGGTGCTCCCCTTAGCCCCTCGTTTCTGCCCAGTCTCCTTGATTTGCTGACTGAATGGCACAAGTTCAAAGAGCCATGCCTGGGGTTGATTTGAGGAACACACACACGTCTTGTTCCTTTTTTTCTGGAATGTGGTGTTTGCTCAGAGTGGGTGCTTTGCCTGCGTGTTTTGTTTCCTCTTTCCTAATAGACCCCCAAGAGGCCTGGCCCACACCCCGTTACTCCAAAGGTGCCCAGACAGGGCGACAAGCTGGGCAGGCCCCCCTGGGTTTCCAGCTGCCAGGGGGGCGTTCTCCCTTGCTGGGGGTTCCGTTCTCAGCTCCGGGGTTTTGTGTAGCAGGTACTCAGCCAGCTCCAGCCTCCGCATTTCCAGTCCAGCTCCACCTCTTTGGCTCACATATTCCTTCCCTCTTATTTGATTTCTCCAGATGGTGTTGCCTCTTGCTGCTCTTCCTGCATTTTCTCCCTTGCTAACCGTCTTCACTGTGAAGAAGTCAACTTCTGACAGCACCATCCCTTCACCCCTGACCGTCACCCTTGACCTTGTGCTTTGGTGCTGGTGCCAGCCCCTCCCTATCAGATCTTCATCTCCCGGGAGAAATCTTAGTGAGCTTTCTTGCCTACTAATGTCTGTTGGGATTTCCTCAAAGGAAGGGAAATGGGATCTTCACCTCTCTTTCAGGAGCAGGCCCTTGCTCTTTGGCCAAGGCTCCTTGCGCATTCCCAGTAAATCCGGGGCTATTCTGTATCCAAGGAGTGGGGCTTTCTCAGCACCAACAGTGTGCTCCTTTGGGCTGGCTGATGGGCCTGCGTTGTTGTTTTCCATGCGATTGGTTAAAAATCTTCCACTCTGTGCTTGAAAACTACACGGCCATGCAGTCCCTACGTGGGTATGCCTTTTCTTTTAAAAAGTCCGAGTATTAAGTTTTGACATTTGATTTTCCTTTTTTATTGCTTTCTCTTTTAAATTTATTTTTAATGATAACTGAAGACATTGGATTCTTCTTATTGAGTTAAAATGCATATTCTAAAATGAGATCTGGGCTCTTATCTGAAAGAAAATGAATTTGAACAAAAGCAGCCGCTGAACTGGGAAAGCAGGACTCGTTTTCCTCCTGGGCCCTGAGTGTCCCTGTAACCGGAAGGACCGCTCCTGCCGTCAGTGCTGATGCTTCGTGACCATTCAAATAGCAAAATACGAGGATGTGATGTGCCTGCCTCCCCCGCGACTGTCATATTTACTCTTCACGTGTACGTCCACAGAGGAAATGGGTAAACTGTCCCCTGCAGGTCACCCCAAGGATGCCTTCCTTTGAGAGCTCGAGGGAAGAACTTAGGGTGTTTCTCCTGAACCCCGAGCCGGTGACATCCACGGTTCTGAACAAACCTGTGACATCCACGTTAGGTCGCTTCCCATGGGTGTAGCAAGACGAGGGAAGAGCAGAAATCCCTGCAGCCTTTCCCACTAGAGTTTCTAAACACACAGAGAGAGAGAGTGGCGTTCTGTAAAACTGCCACCGCTGAAACATCTGAGCGTAATTCTCTTTAGTAAAGGTCCAGGGAGGAAAACGAATCTTGTTTTCTAGACACTCTGCCTTCTTGTTTCTAGGCATCTTTGTGTCCCATTTTTGCCCGAGAGTCTCTCAAAGAGAAAATCATCGTTCAAAGTGACTCTTCAGTGATACAAACACAGTAGTCTCGGATACATCAGTGTCGCAGTAATTGTGCTCAGAAGTGAAGATGAGCCGAACACTGCAAAGTGTTCCCTACAGGCCTTCCCCCAAGTGGCATTAATAATCACGAGGCCCACGGTCTTAGTGGCCCAGTCACTGATATTTTACCTGCAGGAGTGATCACAAGGCAGCCCTATTAAATAACTTTTAGTATCAGTGACTGAGTTTAGAAAAAAGAGGAACTTATTCTATGCATGGCTATTTTCTATAAAGTGTTCTATAAAGTGTCCTATAAAATTGAACATTCTCCCTAGACTAAAATAGGGTGTCAGTAAAGCGACAATAACAAAAACAACTTAGTAGCTCACAGAAAGCCTGATTGGCTTATACCTGTGTAGAGATTTTGCTCAGAGAAGGTCTGAAAAGTGGTGCAGTAAACAATGAAAAAGTCTGTCCCTTCGTGAAAGCAACAAAAATCCTCAAAAACTGTCTGAATCAACAATCTTGGAAATCTGGAATCTAACCAACAGCTTGCAGCAACCAGTGGAATGCTTAAATCAAGAAAAAAAAAGTGGTCGATTCTCAGTAAGAACACAGTATTGTGATGTTTGAATTTGCTCTGGTCCCATTCCCTACTCACCACCATGGCCGTGACCTTGAAGATAATAGGCCACATTCCTAGTACAGATGTCAGGACTAGAGGGGGCAGAATGGACCTTATTTGCAAAGAAAAGAACTTGGAGAGTGAGGGATTTTTTTTTTTTTTACCTTGTATGGTGGTTCCCTGGAGAACTGGCTAAAAGGGCAATGTTTGTCAAAAATATTTATAGACAAATGTATTATTTGCTGCTGCCTGGGGCAGTGGAAGAAAGTTGAGGTAAAACAGACTAAACAAAGCACTTAGGAGGAAAGTGTGAAGAACGGGATGTTTTGGGGAATGGGGGCTTTAAAAATCGCTGGCATACTCTTGGGGTCTCTAAGGCCATGCACATGCCCAGAACTTTACACTTACTGGCTCAGGAAATACCTGAGAATGCCCCAACCTCTCACCTCTGGCTGACCTTCAAGCTTGGTACAAGTGGAAAGTGAAGGCTAAGGCCAAGTTCATACTGCCTCACTGACAGTTAAAGACACGTCCTCCCAGCACACACACACAGTGAATCTAAAAACACTGTCTAATCACTGGCTGACCCTTAAGCTAACAGAAGAGAAGTGACCAGACATGACAAAGAATACAGAGCTTACAAAATTAGCTCATAAAAATAACTGAACAGAGATCAGCAACTGCAATAACTAGCAGAAAATGAACCCTGGGGCAGGGAGAGAATCTGATCTCCAGAGTTGTCATATTTTAAATGTCCAGTTTTCACAAAAGCATATGAGGCATCCAAAGAAACAAGGAAGAATGGCCATTACATAGGAAAAAGGAGGAATTAATAAAAACTGCCCTGACCAAGTCCAATAGTTGAATTTCATACAGAAAGACTTTAAGTCACCTCTTTTAAATTTGTTCAAATAGATGAAGAAAACCATGGCCAAAGAACTAAAAGAGGTCGTGAGAATGATGTCCCACCACATAGAGAGTATCAGTGAAGCGATAGAAATTACTAAAAGAAAAAAACAAAACAAATCAAATCAAAATTCTGGAATTGAAAAGTACAACCACTAAAGTTAAAGATTCACTAAAAGGTTTCAGCAGCAGAACTGAGCAGCAATGGAAGGACTCAGTGAGCTTGAAGGTAAGTCCTAGTAGAGACGTCTAGCCTGCACAGCAGGAAGAAGAAGAAGAGAATGAGCCATGAGCAGAACGTAAGAGACCCGAGAGGGGCCCTCAAGCACAGAAGCGTAGGTAGAGAGGGAAAGGGAGTCCCAGATGGAGACGGAAAGGGGCAGAATGAATATTTGAAGAAGTAATGCTAGAAAAAAAAAGACGTATAAGCAAACTGTCAAAAACCAAAACAAAGAAGGAATCTTGAAAACAGCAAGAAAGAAGCACCTTGTCACATACAAGGGGGGGGGGTCCTCAATAATAAAACAACGTTAGATTTTGCCTCAAAAATTATGTAATCCAGAAAGCAGTAGGGAGGTATATTCAAAGTGCTAAAAGAAAAAAAAACTGTCAATCAAGATTTCTGGTAAAATTATCTTTCAAAATTAAAAGATAAGACATTTCCAGATAAACAATAACTGCCAAAAGCCAGAGTTTATTGCTAGTAGACCTGCCCTACAACAAGTGCCAAAAGGAGTTTTGGGGGCAGAAATAGAATACTACACAGTAAGCTGGATCTACATGAAGATATAATGAACACCAGTAAAGGTAAATACATAGATAAATATTGAAGTCAATTGTTAATGCCTTTTGAGCTTGGAACTCGTATTTTCTGATATCTAATAAAAACAATTGCATAAAATAATTATATATCTATATTTCTGGACACACTCTGTGTAAAGTTGTAAACTGTGACAATAATAACGTAAAAGGGGAGATCAAATTCATAGGGACAACGTTTTATTTTTTTAATACTTTATTTATTTATTTTTAGAGAGAGGGGACAGGAAGGAGAAAGAGTGGGAGAGAAACATCAACGTGTGGTTGCCTCTCATGTATCCCCTACTGGTGACCTGGCCTGAAACCCAGGCATGTGCCCTGCCTGGGAATCGAACCGGCGACCCTTTGCTTCACAGGTCCGTGCTCAGTCCACTGAGCTACACCAGCCAGGGCCACATTAGGACAATGTTTTCAGACTATGGAAACTAAATTGGTGTTAATTTGAACTGGATGGTAATAAATCCATATGTTAATCAAATCCCCAGGATATTCAATAAGAAAATAACACACAAATATATACTAAAGTAAAAAAGCAAGGGAATTAAAGTGGTACACAAGAAAATATCTATTTAATGTAAAGAAAGAAAGAATGGAGAAATCAAAGAACATAAACATAGAAATATATGTGTCAAAGACTAAGTCGCAGAAAATAAACATGGAAATGGCAGATGTAAATACTCCCTTCTCAGTAATTACATTAAATGTAAATGCATTAAATTGTCTAATTAAAAAGCTAAGACTGGCAAATGATCCAAATGATCCAAAAATATGCTGTCAAGAAGAGGCTTACTTTCATTTCAAAGATGTGATAAGTAAACTTTAAGATAAAATAGACGTAGAAGATAAAATAGATTTAACAGATTTCAAGATAATTTTTTTCTGAGATGTAAAAGGGCATTATATGTTGATGAAAGGGTCAGTTCAAGGAACTGTAACAACAATAAACACTTATATACCTAAACGGAGCCCCAAATACAAAAGCAAAAACTGTTGTAGTGAAGGGAGAAATAGACAATTTAACAATAGTCAAAAACCTCAATACGCTACTTTAAATAATGGATAGAACAACGAGAGAGGACATCAGCAGGGAAGTAGAAACTTGATCAACTCTATAAGCAAACAAAACCTGAAGGACATTGGTAGAACACTCACCACCAGCTGCTACACATCCTTCTCACATGTACGTAGAATATTCTCTGGGCTCAACTGTATCTTAGGCCTTTAAATGAATCTCAGTAAATTCAAAATAATTTTAATCCTGCCAACTCTGCCCTCTGACCACAAGGAAATAAAAGCGAAAACTTCACAAATACATGGAAATTAAACACACTTGTTGACAACCACTCGGTCTAAGAGGAAACCAGAAGTAATGAGGACTTATTGGGTATGTGGTTACTCTGGGGAATGACGGTTGCCCACTTGGAACGTACCATAAACCACTGAAACGGCACACACTTTCAAATGGTTCAGATGTTCTTGTGTTCCCCTCATAGCTCTTCCCCAGAAGTGTAAGAGCTGGTACGTGGTAGTTTTGGCCTCAATTTCCTCAGGAATCCCCACGCTCCTTTCTATAGTGGCTGCACTAATTTAAAACCAATAGTGCATGAGGCCTCTCTTTTTCCTACATCCCTGTCACCACACTATTTCTTGTCTTTTTGATAATAACCATTCTAATGAGGGTGAGGGGGCATCTCATTATGGTTGTGATTTGCATTTTCCTAATGATTAGTCATGTTGAGCCAACTATTCCATGAGCCTCTATGTTCATTGCGATATTCCAAATAGCTAAGATACAGAAAGAACCTAAGTGTCCATCAATGAAGCATTGTGTCCAATAGGTAAAGCATTAAAAAGGTGTTACTGAAATACTGCTCAGCCCTAAAAAGGAATGAACTTTCTTTTGCCATTTGTAACAACATGGACAAACCTGAAGGTATTATGCTAAGTGAAATAAATAAGGCAAAGAAAGACAGAAATATCATGATTTCACTCCTCTGTGAAATCCAAAGGAC
>PVKM010031171.1:0-16906 GCA_004027735.1 Carollia perspicillata | reverse complement strand
CATGACCTTGACCAGAACCCTAACTCCCTTAGTCACCATGAGTAATGATTTTTTGCTATATAACCCATCCCCTAGAAGCCATTGATTGGGGAGCCAGATCTTCAAGCATTAGGTACTTGTGACTCTGGGCATGGCACCATTTCCTTAATAAATCCTTATTTATTTGGATGCAAATCCCTATCTGTGTCTTATTTGGCTTTGATGAGGACAGGCAGACAGACCTGTCCAGTCTGGTAACACCAGGCAGCACAATAGAGCAGATGTTACAATTTCTGATATATCCTTGGTTAAATGATAAAGAAACAGAGAATAAGAGGATATGATTTCTACTAGTTGAAAGAGCTGATTCGTATTGAATATTTACCTGTTTTTTAAAATGGTACCATTACAACCCCCTAAAACTTTTCTCACACTACTGCTAAGTGGAATATAAAAGTGAAAAAAATCCAGTTAATCATAATGCTGGTTCTTACCAAGCACAAAGTAATTTGTAAACAGCTGAATGCTCAATCAACTTTTTCAATTTGCATCTCGATATTTGGTCCTAGTGTAGTTGCTGGCAAAGAAAATCTAATAAAAATTTTTAAATCTTAAGATAATAATAAGTGCTACCATTAAAAATATGTCTGCTATGGTCCAGGTGACTTCCATAGATTATCTCCCACCTCCACAATAACTTGAAACAAGGTACTTTTAGCTCCTTTTAATTGATGTATAATGGAGGTTCAGAAGCCATAAGAAATACGCCTATGTTCATAAAACTAGTTTAAAGAAAAACCCAAAATCCCCAAATGGTATCACTTAATGCTAAAAGCCTATGGTATCAAAACTAGATTTAATACCTAATCTAATTGCTGTTTTAACATGTCCCAGAAATATAATGTTAATCAACCAGTCTGGAATTTTCTGGTCAAAACCAATGAGGTAATCTATCCTTTGGGCCTTGTCTATGCCCCCTACTACTCCCCACCCTCACCCTCACCTCAATCCCCTCAACAACTGAAAGAAGAGGAAATCCACATGATACAAAACACACCAGTTCTCTTCCCCTAGAAAGATGTCCAGACCCCAGATAATCTTGTCTTTTGTTAATAGTTCCCCTACTGCACCCTTTTCCCCATAAAATCCTTCCACTTGGTACATCCATTTAGAGCATCCTCCTACTTGCTAGGTGGAATGTAGCTAATGCATAAATTGCTTCATCAAACCAATTAGGTCTCCAAATGTACTCAGTTGAATTTTGTTTTCAACTAGTCATTTGAAAGTTCTAAACCCGTGCCCTGTGCAGTTCACCACAGGGGCATATGTATAGCAGTGCACCCAAAGGAAGGGAAGGCTTCTGTGACAGTGAAGGGGTTCTCCACTTTTTCATTTTCCAGGCAACATACCTGAAGGATTTGACACAGATTTGACACATGCTACCAGACATACTGGAGTAATATAGAAGAGACAAAGAAGGAGACTTAAGGGGGTACTTTTAGAAAGACTGATCCAACATTACAGGAACCCATCATCACTACCACCAAGGTTGAGAGCCCCCAGCACAAAATAACCAGGACACTGATGGTCTCCATTGGCTAGATGAGCAAGTTTCAAAATGTAATCAACACGATGGCTCAAAAAATTTCTCTAATATGTCTGTGAAATACCATGCCCCCTCATATACACACCCACCATACCACCTTTTGTTTTTAACTTTACAATGAGAATATGACAGTTATAGATAAAAATAGCCCTGTTTAATTTAATTTATCCCTGCTTTTCCAACATCTACTGTGCCCACAAAAACATTTTTCCGCTGTCATACCCATTAAAATCTCAAGGAACAGCTATTCAGAGGAGCACACTGGGAGCCCATCCACAAACAGGATGTTCTCTGTGGTCTCTCTAATTCTCTCAGGCACCTACCACCCCAGAGGCAGAGCCAGCGGCAGAAGTCCTTTCTTGGGCCTTCCCTGCGGTGCTAACAGTCTCCTGGCAATGGGGTATTTCTTTGGCATGTTAAGTACTCTGTGCAAGAAATGCCATAATCTAATCCTGTCACCTTTCAGCTCAAGGACATAAGTGACAACCATGGGGTTCCCCGACAGCTTAATTAGAAGAGGTGAAACACAATTACAGGGTACTAGTGCAAGGCTGGGACAGAGCAGCAGCCGCAGGCCCTGAGGGGAGGCCACAACAGCAGACCGCGGGGAAACGCACTCCTCTCCTCTGCAGATTTCATTGAAAGTCTTAATTACAATGCTACTGTAGGGAGAAAATTGTTTTACAAATGCCATTACAAACACAGTCTGAGTG
The DNA here is from genome assembly GCA_004027735.1 of Carollia perspicillata. Classification (NCBI taxonomy): domain Eukaryota; kingdom Metazoa; phylum Chordata; class Mammalia; order Chiroptera; family Phyllostomidae; genus Carollia; species Carollia perspicillata. The sequence goes on along the minus strand of PVKM010031171.1, from coordinate 14,608 downwards.
CAGAAATCCTTTCATCTAAAAACTAATTAAAGCATTATTTCCTCTTAAAGTACAATGGTAAGTGTGAGTTTTTCTTTCATGGAAACAGTTACACAATCTCATGTTCCTTATATTTAGACAGCATCTATTTAAAACTACAGGCCAAAATTATCTTAGAAATTAGAAATACTATGAAGATAATAAACTGGAGATTTAAAAACCCATACTATTGTGATACAGACAAAAGATTCCATGAAATGTTTTTGCTAAAAATGTGAAAATAGTGAGCTTGTGTGTTGCGGCTCGATCATTCTGAGGAGCACATTTTTAAAAATCATTTAAAAATTTCATTAGAAAGAAACACCCAGCACCAAATTTGACAGAACAAGATTTTTTTGTGACTACTAAAGTAAGTCATAGGAGGGCCTCGAGTTCCACTCCGCTCCCAGGCTCTCAGGTGCATTGGCAGCACAGAACAGTAGGTGCGCACTCCCCATGTCCTCACAGAAAGACAGCTGATTGTCGACTGGCTTTAAAATGGTTCCTTGAATTTCATAGTTAAAACAAAATGGGATAGCCATGGCTGGTGTAGCTCAGTGGATTGAGTGCTGGCTGTGAACCAAAGGGTTGCGGTTCGATTCCCAGTCAGGGCACGTGCCTGGGTTGTGGGCTAGGTCCCTGGTTGGGGCCATGTGAGAGGCAACCACACATTAATGTTTCTCTACCTCTCTTTCTCCTTCTCTTCTCCTCTCTCTAAAAATAAAGAAATAAAATATTTTTAAAAATGGGGTGTTTAGTAGATGGAAATTTCCTAAGTTTTTTGGGACTAAAGTAGTTCCCCCTTAACTGTCCATTAGTCACTTAGTAGCCTTCTTGGTTATCAGATCAACTGTGGAAGTATCATAGTGCTTGTGTCCAAGTAACCCTGATTTTACTTAATAATGGTCCCAAAGTGCAACAGCAGTGATGCAACAATTTGCATATGCCAAAGAGAAGAGCCTTAAGGTTCTTCCTGCAAGTGAAAAAGTTAAGTATAGTACAGTTAAGATGTTTTGAGAGACCACATCCATACAACTTTTATTACAGTACATTGTGATATATTCTGTTTTATTATTAGTTATTGTTAATCTTTTGCTGTGCCTAATTTATAAATTAAGCTTTATCATAGGTATGTATGTATGGAAAAAAAGCAGAGTTCATTACTGTCCATGATTTCAGGTATCCACTGGAAGTCTTGGAAGTTACACATTGGAGGTAAAGCAGATTACTGTATTCCATGTATGTCGGTAGAACACAATATTAATTCTTGAATAGAAATGGTAAAGATGACACCACCACCACTAAATGCGTATCATTGTTAATTATAGGGAAGAGACAAAAGGCCATGTGTGCAGATAAAAGAGAGGGAGTGATATTATAATGTGGCTAAAACCCACAAATGATTTGGGATTATGGGGTGTTAGTTCATGTCCTAGCCAATCCGACAGTTACTCTTGCACTTAATCACATCACTAGGGATAAACCTGAGTGCTTTCCTGCTCTAGCTTCCAGAGCCCATTCACACCAAGGGCATCTTTCACTTGCTTCAAAAAGATAAAAAGTCGTCTGCTTTAAGAAAAGGCTGATGACTAAGATCATGCGGAGGAAGCCGAGGTGATTATAACTGGATTATTTGTTTAAGAAAATGGTTTTCTGTAGGCTAATTTTAAATAGTGAGTTCCTTAAAGACTTTAAGTGTTTATGTAAAGATAATCAATTATCTGGGTGGGGGGTTTAGGATGTGTGGAGAATGCCAGGGAGAGGACACTTAATCAACTAAATTATTAGGAGCCGCTGACAAATGAAAAACAACCAGATAACAAAATATTGGTTTCCTTTCTCTCAAATAATAATATAGAAGTCCAAGGAAACTTAATTTTAAGATGCAAATACTGAATTTACACCATATTTTCCGGAATAACTAAACAAGGCACTGAGTATATGTTTCATTTTTGCATCACCTTTAATATTCATCATCTTTTTTTGTAATTGTTTTAAAGAGAGAAAAAGAAGAAAAGGGCAGTTTAAAAAATTAAATTGACCTTCCCTATTAAACTTGAAGTGATCAAGAAATACAATTTATAAAACAACCATCAAAAGTTTACTTTCCAAAGCCTTTTCTCCTAAAGATTCATTGGTGAAGCAGCCAAACAGTAAGACAGGAACACAGTTATTTTTAGCAATCTTAGTGGTACAGCTTTCTCCTGAGGCAAAACTTAAATCCAATAAGGGTCTCCAAGGACCTGAAAGGAAGGAAACCACCCCCATACTGTATTCAACTTGATCCTTTACACACAAATTTGATCTTAGAAACAGAACTAGAAAACGTATTATGGAATATTTAATGATGACACATTTCAACAACTGTTAAGAGAATGTTATCACTCCCACTGCACACAAGAAAATTAACCATAATTGGGTGAGCGACGACTGCATAGCACAGGAATGGGAATCTAGCAGACAATTACCAGTGTTGGGAGAAGGGAAATGGGATTAATGAACAGTTGATAGAAATTTCATTTTGTTCTGGGGTTAATCACTGGTCTCATGAAAATGTATTTCCTGCCTAAGATTTATAACAAGTTTTAAAAATATTTTATATTGTTCTGAATAATTTCTAACTTGCATTGAATTTCCAGGGTCGTATTAGCCACAAGGTGTATTGGTATGTGTACCTACCCATTCACCTGCACCATCCTAAAAATGTGGCAGGACTCGATCTTCAGTACAGAACCTCCCATGCAAATGGGACAGGGTAACTTGGATTTGACACACTGTTTATATAATTTTGGTGTCACCAATGATTAAATAACCAGGTGATGAATTTAGTGTCAAAACAAAGCCCTACCTCAATGCTGTGTTTCAGTCAATGGAGCATTTTCCTAACCTGGTTTTACTGGAAAACTCTAGTAAAGTATGCAAAGTACTTGAAATTCTTAGACTATTCAATATAATTCTATACTTAGCTTTACCATGAAGCTATTCTTAGTCGTTTTTGTTTTACTCATATTTTAATCCATGATATGTCAAATATGTCAAATCAAACTAACTCTGGATTCAAGTAGTGGCATCAGCTTTTTAAAAAAAAAATTTAATGTTTTTTAAAAGGACTTACCATGACATAAAACATTTCTTTATTTGTTTCTCATGAAATCTAAACTCTTTTCTCATACTTATATTGATTTTTCCCATTAAAATGTATCTTGCATTATTTTTAACAAAAATAATTATTTCGAATGTGTATTTTTAATACATTTCCTTAAAATATGTTTATCTTTGTGATTAACTTAATAGAGGTTAAACCAGCTTTGAATTTACTGAGATTTATTTTTAACAATAAAATGGAACTTGAACACACTGGTAACAAGGGAACTGCTAGGCAAAACTTATAAAAACCGATTTTATGAGTAAGACACAAGAGAGAGATTAAATGCTGAAATCCAACACAGAAACATGGAACTGATTTATTTATTTCTCTCCCCTTCCTTCCTTCCTTCCTTCCTTCCTTCCTTCCTTCCTTCCTTCCTTCCTTCCAAGCATTCTTGGCCTGAAATAGACTTAAAAATACCAGCAGGGAGAGTGTAGGCGATGCTAGATGAAATAAGGTAAAGGGATTAATCAAAGAACATGTGATGAATCACATTTATTGATTTGTGAATGTTGTACCAACTTTGCTTTCTCAGAATAAACCCCACTTGATCATGTTTTATCATCTTTTTGATGCATTGTTATATTTGATTTACTAGTATTTTGTTGAGAATTTTATCATCTATGTTCATCAGGGATATTGGCCTATGATTTCCTTTCTTTGTAGTGTCTTTATCTGGTTTTGGAAATAGGATAATGATGATCTCATAAAATGAGTTTCAGAGCTTTCCCTCCTCTTGGATATTTTGAAATAGGTTGAGAAGGAGAGGTGTTAACTCTTCTCTGAAAGTTTGGTAAAATGCACCTGTGAGACCATTTAGTCCAGGGCTTTTGTTTCTTGCAAGCTTTTTTCTTAAGATTTTATTTCTTTATTATTATAGAGAGGGGAAGGGAGGGAGATAGAGAGGGAGAGAAACATTACTGTGTAGTTGCCTCTCACATGCCCCTCACTGGGGACCTGGCCTGAGATCCAGGCATGTGCCCTGACTGGGAATCGAACCAGTGACCCTTTACTTTGCAGTCCAGCTCTCAATCACACCAGCCAGTGCTGTTGCAAGTTTTTTTTTTTTTTAATTACAGCTTCAATTCCACTAGATGTACTCTGTCTATTCAGATTTTCTGATTCTTTTTTATTTAGTTTTGTAAGATTGTATGTTTCTAGGTATTTATCCATTTCATCCAAGTTGTCCAGTTTTTTGGCATACAGTTGTTCATAATTTTTTCTTACAATCCCTTCTAGTTCTTTGGTGTCAGTGGTTATTTCTCCTCTTTCATTTCTGGTTTTATTTATTTGGTCCTTCCTCTTTTTTCCTTGATGAGTCTGTTTAAATGTGTGCCAGTCTTGTTTATCTTTCAGAGAATCAGCTCTTGGACTCACTGATCTTTCCTATCATTTTTTAGACTCTGTTTCATTAATTTCTGCTCTGATCTCTATTTTTTCCTTCTTTCCACTCACTTTAAGCTTTGTTTGTTGTTCTTCAAGTTCTTTTAAGTGTAAAGTTGATTGTTTATTTAAGCCTTTTCTTGTGTGTGTATGTGGTGTTTTTTGTTTGTTTGTTTGTTTGTTTTTGAGACAGACCTGCAGTGCTATGAACTTCCCTCTTAGGATTGCTTTCCCAGTGCCCCACAGATTTTAAATTGTTGTGTCCTCATTTTCATTTGTTTCAAGGTATCTTTTGATTTATTCTTTGATCTCATTGTTGACCCATTCATTGTTTAATAACACATTATTTAGCTTCCATGTCTTTGCATGTTTTTCAGTGTTCTTCTTGTGATTGATTTCTAGTTTCATAGCACTATAGTCAGAGAAGATGCTAGATGTGATCTCAATCTTCTTAAATTTATTGAGACAAGTTTGTATCCTAACATGTGGTCTATCCTAGAAAACATTCCATGTATTCTTGAAAAGTGTATATTCTGTTGTTTTGGGGCAAAATGTTCTGAAGATATCAATTAAATCCATTAACTCTAATGTGTCATTTAAGGCCATTGTCTCCTTGTTGACTTTCTGCCTGGGAGATCTATTCATTTAAGTCAATAGGGCGTTAAATCCCCAATTATGACCGTGTTTCTGCCAGTATTTCCCCTTATGTCCATCTAGATTTTCTTTATATATTTAGGTGCTCCTATGTTGGGTGTGTAAATGTTAATTAGGATTATATCCTCTTGTTGGATTATTCCCTTTATCATTATGTTATTTCTTCCTTGTATCTTATTATAGCTTTGGCTTTAAAGTTTATTTTGTTGGATGTAAGTATTGCTACCCCAGCTTTTTTTTCTTTTCCATTTGCATAAAATACCTTCTTCCATCTCTTTACTTGTAGTCTGTGTGTATCTTTCAATCTGAGGTGGTACTCTTGGAGGCAGCCTATGTATAGATAGGTCTTGTTTCTTGTGCATTCAGCTACCCTATGTCTTTTAGTTGGATCATTTAAGCCATTTACATTTAAAGTGATTATTGATAGGTACATATGTAGTGTGATTTTATTGTCAGATGGTTTTCTACTCTTTTCTCTCTTTTTCTTCTTCTTCTTAAAGCAAAACCTTTAACATTTGTTGGGGTACTGGTTTTGTGTTTACAAACTCCTTTAGATTAACCACATGATCATATCAATACATACCAAAAAAAGTATTTGACAAAATCTAACACCCATTTAAGATAAAAACTCTCAGCAAAGTGGGAATAGAGGGAACATACCTAATCATAATAAAAGCTGAATATGACAAACCCACATACTCAATGGGCAAAACTGACTTGTGTTCCCCTGAAGATCAGGAACAAGACAGGGATGTCTGCTTTCACTTCTCTTATTCAACATAGTACTGGAAGTCCTACCCACAGCAATTAGACAAGAAGAAAAAATAAAAGGCATTTAAATTGGAGAGGAAGAAGTAAAATTGTCTTTATTTGCAGATGACATGATAATCTACATAGAGAACCCTAAAGATCCCAACAAGAAACTACTAGATCTGATAAGTGAGTTCAGTAAAGTAGCCATATACAAAATTAATAACCAGAAATCAGTTGTATTTTTATACACCAATAGCAAACTAACACAAATGGAAATTAGGAAATCAATCCCATTCACAATTGCTTCAAAAAGAATAAAATACCTAGGAATAAACCTAACCAAGGATACAAAAGACATATACTCAGAAAAATTATAAGACACTGAAGATAAAAATTGAAGGAGGTACAAATAAGTGGAAGCACATACCATGTTCATGGATAGGAAGAATTAACATCATTAAAATGTCATGCTACCCAAAGCAATCTATAGATTAAACGCAATTCCCATCAAAATTCCAATGACGTATTTCACAGAATTAGGACAAATATTTCAAAAATTTATATGGAATGATAGAAGGCCCTGCAGAGCAACAATGATCCTGGGAAAGAAGAACAAAGTTGAAGGAATCATACTACTTAATATCAAACTATACTACAAGGCCATCGTAATCAAAACAGCATGGTGCTGTCATAAAAACAGACACATAGATCAATGGAACAGAATAGAGAGCCCAGAAATAAACCCACATCTTTATAGTCAATTAATATTCGACAGAGAAAGCAAGCACATGCAGTGAGCTAAAGATAGTTTATGCAATGAATGGTGTTGGGAAAATTGGGCACATATGTGCAGAAAAATGAAAGTTGACCACCTTCTTACACCACATATAAGAATAAATTCAAAATGGTTCAAAGACTTAAATGTTAGACCCCAAACCACAAAAATCCTAGAAGAAAACATAAGACAGCAAGATCTTGGGCATTGGTCATAGTGATTTTTATTGGATATATCTCCCCAAGCCAGGGAAATAAAAGAAAAATAAACGAATGGGACACATCAAGGTAAAATGTTTTTGCACTCAAAGGAAATCAGCAAAATAAAAACAGAAGCCACAGAATGAGAGATCATATTCTCTAATACATAGAATAAGGGGTTAATATCCAAAATTTATAAAGTACTGACAAAACTCAATAACAAAAAAAACAAACAAACAATCCAATTAAAAATGGGCATGGGATTTTAATAGACACTTCTCTAAAGAGCACATACAGATAGCCAATAGAAATATGAAACGATGCTCAAAGTCACTAACATCAGAGAAAAGATAAAACCACAGTAAATTAACATCTCATGTATGTCAGAATGGCTATCATCAATAAATCAACAAACTACAAGTGCTGGTAAGGATGTGGAGAAAGGGGAACCATTTTACACTATTGGTGAGATTGCAGACCGGAGCCACTGTGGAAAGCAGTATGGAGATACCTCAAAAAATTAAAAATGGACCTGTCTTTTGACCCAATGATCCCACTTCTGGGAATATATTTGGAGGATCTCAAAACACTAAATTGAAAGAACATACCACTTCTATGTTCTTTGCAGCATTATTTACAATTGTCCAGATATGGAAGCAGCCCAAGTTTCCATCAGTAGATGAGTGAATAAAACAACTGTGGGACATTTACATATTAGAATTCTAGTCAGCTTGAAAAAAGAAGGAAATTTTACTTTTTGCAACAGTATGGATGGACCTGCAGAACATTCTGCTAAGTGAAATAAGTCACTCAGAGAAAGACAACTACCATATGCTTTCACTCGTCTGTGGAATCTAATGAACAGAATGAACTAACAAGGAAAATGGGGACAGACTCGTAATGCGGAACAGATGACAGCTAGTGGTTTGGGGGGTGTTAAATGGTGGAGAGACTGAGCAAAAAGGAAAACGGACTCATGGACATGGGTAAAGTGTGGTGATTGCTGGGGGAGGGCGTATAAAGGAAATAAAGCATAATGGGAAAAATATAATAGATTTTTTTTAATTAAAAAATTTTAAAACTTATATCTGTATAAACATATACACAGATGACAGTGTGGTGAAGGCCAGAGTGAAGGGATGGCACCAAGCTGGGTGGAAGAGGGCAAAGAAGGGGGCAGTAGGGGCATGTATAGTAGTATAAACAATAGAAAATAAAAAATATAAGTACCCATGAAATATTAGATTAACTGTTTGCATGTACTTTAATGCCAGTAAAGATATATTATATTTATTCCTTTCACCATTAAAAATGCCAAATGAGTTCAGCACAGTTCCTTTATTTAAGCCCTCTGTGAAGAGAAATAATTGTCATTAGTGTTATTAGTCCCCTTTTCCAGATGAGGAAACAGATTGAGGGAGCCTGAGTGGCTTCCTAAAGTGTCTCAGGAAAACAGTTTGAAAAAGGAAAAAAAAATAGTTCTATTAAAAATAGAAGAATCCTCCTTTTGCTCACCCTTTTTCTTAGATGGCTTTAAAAAACATTATCATTGTAAATTCTTTTTCTTTCTCCTTAAAATGTATATACATGTTTTTAAAAGCTAAATAAGTCCTGTAAGCTTTACAATCCAGGAGTGTCTTGCTCAAGGACCTGAGAATCATCTCTTTGTATTGCAGTCACCCAGGAAGACAGAGCCCTCATCTCCCAGTTTCTGTGACACAGTTGGGACTGAACTTCAGCCAGTTCCTCTCTCCAAGGAGAAAAGGGAACCCAAGTGCACTGCTGGTGGAAATGCAGACTGGTGTAGCCACTGTGGAAAACAGTATGGAGTTTCCTCAAAAAATTAAAAATAGAACTGCCTTTTGACCCAGTGATCTCACTGCTGTGAATAGATGCAGAATCCCCAAACACCAATTAGAAAGAATATATGCACCCCTATGTTCACAGCAGCACTATTTACAATAGCCAATATATAGAAATAGCCAACATGCCCACTAATAGATGAGGTAATGAAAAAAAAATACTGTGGTACATTTACACAACAGAATACTACACAGTTGTAAAAAAAAAAACAAAAACAAAAAACAACTCTTACTCTTTGCAACAGCATGAATGGACCTGAAGATTATTATGCTAAGTGAAATAAGCCAGTCAGAGAAAAACAAATATCATATAATCTCACTTGTATGTGGAATCTAATGAACAAAATAAACTTACGAACAAAACAAAGCCAAAGGCAAGGGTACATGTAACAGACTGACAATATCAGAGGGAGGGTTGTGGGAGGGACTGAATAAAAGGAGATGAATAGATGAACCCAAGAACATGTAAGCAGCCCATGGACAAAGACGACAGAGTGGTGAAGACCAGAGGAAGGGGATGGCAGGGCTGACTGGAGGTGGGTAAAGAGGGACATTTGTAAAATGGCTCTCTTTTACAAATTGGCGACATTTGTAATAGTATCAACAACTAAAAAAAAAAGAAAAAAAAGAAATGCACTTATATTTCTTCATACTCAGATAATTCTTATGAGTTACTAGGAAGGCCTGGCTACATGCCCCATTTGGGTTATAATAAACACTCATTGCTGCTTCAGGGTGACATTCCATCTGCTAAAAATCAGTTTGGAGCCTACAGGGATTAGTATTACACTGTTTTTATTGGGGGTATGAAACAGAGCTTTGAGCAATGAAGGACATCTGGGACACAGGGGGGAAGACCTTAGCCATGTGAGTTCCATGTGTCAATCCAGTCCCAGGGGATAATCAAATTTTGGCAAGTTAACTATTAAAAAATCACTATAATAAGTCCAATAATTTATAATTAATTAATAATTAATATATAATTAATAATTAATTAATTATTATTAATTAATAATTAATTACAATTAATTATAATTAATAATTAATAATAATCAATAGCAAGTATCACTAAACATAATAGGAACTTGTAGTATACACAAATTAGTGACTCATTTGGACTGAGGTTATACATTAATCCCTATGACATGAGAAATCACATCAGAAAACAAATAGGTGCAAAGGCCATTATCAGAAATGGACTCTTCATTTTTTAAAGCATTTGCAAGCATCAGCACTTTAATTTATTTGCACTTTTGTTCTAGAGGAGAGGTTTTCAGCAGGGACAAGAACAGGTACCCCTAAGAATATGTAAAGCTGATCATGCAATACACTGAAGAACAATTTTAAGGGAATAATCTCCAGATCCTTAAAGTTCATACTATTTCTTATCTTAGCTTAGTCTGCTAGAGATGCTCCCATAGTTGAAGTTATCTTTTTTTTCACTTTCATGCTCACCAATCTCCCATTTTACAAAATGCACACTTCTCACCTATTCTGCATCTTACCATAAAATGCACTGTTCTGAAGTGTGAAAATTTCTGGTGTGCTATAAAAAGGAGGACATTAGGGGTCTAGGCTAAAAAGGTGAATGAATTAAGGGGAAAAAAAAACTTACAAAGACCAGCGGGTGGGAGGTAGAAGAAAGTAAAGGGTGGGTAAATGATGACAGAAGACTTGATTTGTGGTGGTGAACACACAGTACAATTCACAGATGATTCTTACAGAATTGCCCCTGACACCTATTTAATTTAACTAACTATGTCACCCCAATAAACTTAGTTAAAAAAAATAATTACAAGAAAAGTCTTCCTCTGGACTGGCTATGGCTAAAGAAAGAATTTAAATTCCTCAGAAGAAATCACAATTGAGTTGCTTTTTCAATATTTTCTATTTTTTTGGAAAAATAAAGATGCTGTTTAGCTACAGGGAAAATTCAGACTGGTGTGTTATATGGAGTCCAACAGCAGCAAAAGGAACTTTTGTGTGACTGTTTCATGTTTAACTTTCAGTACTTTAATTTGGAGTCTAGCATAATCGACACCTTAATCATTCTGGAAGATTTTTCAGAAATTATCAATAGTATTAAAATATTTGATGAATGTGAAAAAAAGACACAGCTACTTTAATCGAATTGTCATAATTGCTGCTTCCATCTCTCTATAATATGTATTCTCAAGGAATATACTCTGTTTCATAATTATTCATCATAAGTTATATTGCTGTTTTGATAAATTACATGTTAATATTTATTTTAGTAATAGCTCAATCCAGGATAAACTTTTTTAGCATACAACCTTGTGGTTCACTAGAAAAAAAATGGATGTTAATTTAAATATTTTATTCCACCACATTTTCCAATAGCTTCAAAACCATCGAATACCTAGAAATAAATTTACTAAGAGATCTTCAACACCACTGCATTAAAAACTACAAAATGTATAGACTTATGATGTTCATAGATAAGATTCAAACTTGATAAGATGCCAGTTCTCCTCAAATATATCTAAAGATTTAATGCAATCCCAATCAAAATCAGAGCACCCTGTTTTTGTGGTAGAAATTGATAATCTAGTTCTAAATGTATATGTCAATATGAAGAAACAGAAGAGCCAAAATTATCTTGAAGAATTCAGTTGAAAGACGTACTCTATCAGATTTTAAAACTTACTATAAAGTTCCAGTAATTAAGGTAGTGACATAAATATTGATGAAAAGGTCAACAGAACCAAGTGAAGTGCAGACATTGAGTTGTTCATCATGTATGGTCACTTTATTTTTAATAATGACATCAAACCAATACAGTACAGAAAACAAAAGTCTTTTCAGTAAGCAGTAGTTGAGCAACTGAGGGGTTAAAACTCAGGGGGGAAAAAATCTCTCAAGCCTGGGAATAAATTGCTTTAGTGTTAACTTCTGTGATGGGATAGAATAGGAACCCCTGTCCAAAGAGGAAAAGAAATGATGCAATGGGTGAGAACATTATACAATAATATACTCATGTTTTTAATGAATGATGGTGATATTTCTGTTCCATTAAATATATTTAAAAGAGTGATGTAAAAGGTTAACATACACCAAACACTAGAAATTGCATCTTTTGCAAGTAAGTAGATGCAGGATGAAACACTTCAGGTATCTTAAAGATGTACAAGGAAACACATACTTTTCCAAAAATGCTTTGAGGAATCATAAGCGAAACAAAAATGTAGAGGACTACTAATGAAGTCCCGCATATATTCATTTAACAAAAATACTTTGCTGTATCTCTTATGTGCTCAAAAAAAGGTAAGTCTGTAAAAATAGCAAGCAATAGTTAATAATGTTCATTGAACACTCACTCGGTACCAGGCACTGTCCTAGGCACTTTGTGAGCATTAGCTGAATTCCTTTGCATCTCACCTTTATGAAATAGGTACTCATAGTGCCCACATTTTATGGATGAAAAGGCACAGAAAGTTTAAGGATGTTGCCTCAGTCTACACAGCTAAGGAATGGACAAGAAGGACAAAATTTCTGCCCTCGCAGAGCCTACCTTTATGAGGACCAGGAATTAGGTAGGCAGCCCTAATTCATCTTTGTCTCTGTGTCATGTGCAAAGAGGAGTTTTCCTTCTGCTCTCCCATTTCCTTAGAGTGCCCTGTATTACCAAGTGTCACCTAGAAAATCAACTTTAGAAATGGCTTCCCCTGGCAGAAACCTGGGTCAGGCAGTAGCTGTCTACAATCTGTGAAGGTAAATGTTTGATGGTATTACCTACATGAACAGAATAAATAATAAATTTGCCCAAGACTTGGTGCTAGGAATTGCTAAGCCCTGCCTTTTATCTTTAGCACTTGAGTGCAAAATGGCAGGATTTGACTAGAAGAATCATAATGGCTCTTCTGCCTTCAGTGTACAAGAATCAAGAAGTAAGAAGATGCTGACATGCTCCGTTTTCCTATATGCTGCCACCACAACACTGGGAATTAGGGAGGGAGGAAGAGACCATGGTTCTGTTCATCAGCCAGTTCAGTCCTGCTTATGGAGACATCTGCTTTGTGCACAACTTGATAGGTGCTGTGAGAGATAAAGATGTAAGGGGGACTTCCTACCCTGTGATGACTCATGAAGACAGGGTGCAGTATGGACATAAATACCAAATGGAAATGGCTGAAATGTATCTACAGAACATCCCTCTACCTTTTCCTATTCCTTTCCTTCTCCTTACTTACTCTTTTCCTTCCTTCCTTGCCAAAAATGAGCTACTCCAAATGCCTCTTTGTAAATCAAGTTAGAGGGAACCCTTCGGTGGAGATGAATGCATGCCATGGATTAAGTGAGTGAAAACCCCTCTACTTTAAGACAGCCATTAATTGCCTTTTCACTTTGCCACAATTTTTACTGCATGCATAGAATTTCTGGTTTGTATTTGGCTATGGGTGGTCAACTTGTCGGAAGTTAACATTCCTAGCTAACTTTTATCATGCCCACGTGCCACTGATCTCAAACTACTGCATAAATTTAAATATCTTCTATAGACTTCTGGCCAAGATGGCAGCATTAGTCACCTCCTCCCACAACCAGATCAAAATTGCAACTGAACTACAGAACAACCATCATTCCGAACTGCCTGAAATCTAGCTGAATAGAAGTACTAAAACTAGGGACTTAAAGAAAAAGTTACATCATAACTGGTGGGAGAGGTAGATATGTGGAATGGGCTGGTTCGACAGTCATGTGTAGTGGATAAGAATTGGTAGGGATATCTCAGCTACAGAGATTCCCTCCTATAGACAAAGGAGTGTCACACCTGGACCCCCAGTCCAGGTTCTGGTACTGAGAAGTCCCCATAACTTCTGGCTGTAAAAACCCAGTGACCAAAGTACTGGAGGGTATCTTTATCCCTCAAAAAAAAGTACAGGCAGGGCCATTGTTCCTCTGATGAGCCCACCTGTCACAGAGACAGCAGGCAGATGCCATATCTGAGTATCCATCAACCTGGCTTACACTGTATGCCCCACCCTGGTGATTCCCTGAGATCTGACACTCAAACTGCAAGCTCACCCAAGCTGTTTTCAGTACCTTTTCCATACAATTGGCCTGTCTTGGCTCACACTTTAGACTTTCCGAAAATCTCTCAAATAAGCAGCATCTGGCCTCAGCACCCCCCTGTACTTCTCACTAAGTGGCCCCTGGCCCAGCATTAGCAGAAGCTAGCCCTAGTTCACAGTTTGCCCTCACCTGGACACCTTCAAGCCGAGCATAAGTAGCAGCCAGCTGCAGATCAATTTGCAGCTCAAGCTGGCTGAACGTGGCGTGCACCTCCTGGGAGGCCCCAGAACCAGTGCATCCAGTGGCCAGCTTAAAAACACGTGGAAATACCACCCAACGACCTCCATGGTGACACACTCAAGGGGCAAACTCAGCAGGCACCAGAGCCATACTGAAGTAAGTCCTCCTTTGTGGGGCAGGCCCCTGCCCAGCTGATCCTCCATAGTGGTTATGGTCCCAGCCCATCATCACAGGCTATTGGCCTGGGGGTAAATCTCTCCCATCGACTGCCAACAGCAATTAAGGACATCTAAAACACTTGCCTGGTTTATTTAATACCGCATACCAGAAAGCATTCTGATGCAGCTATACATACAGAAGTACCTGATCTCTTAGTATTTTCCATCTAGTTAAGAAGTCAAGAAAAATGCTCAGAAAGTGATTTGCTAACACAGGTGATGGATGAGTGCTGAAAAATGATACCAGCAGAAATGCTCTTAGATTCCCGGGAAGGTGAGATCAATGAGTGTAGCGGACTAAGAAGTCTTCCCTTAAGATGTGGAAT